>JADRCC010525247.1:0-13071 GCA_019843855.1 Hylomyscus alleni
CCGTATGTTACTTACTGAATTTCATAAATGTGTAATTCTTAATTGGTATGTTGTGTGCCTTTCAGACTTCACTGGTAAATCCAAGAGTAATTTTCTGTCTTATTGAGTCCCATCAGCCTGAAAAATCCTCCACAAAAAGCTTGAATGTTTTTTTCTTGGATACCCCCAAAAGAAAATTTGGACACTCCACTCCTGTCCTCACTGACCCAGGAATTCTTAGCAGGAAATTAGGCAGGATTAAGGAAGGCTAGCTTTCTTGTGAGAGAAGGGGAGGGTGGAGGAAAGCTCCATTTCTTTGTACTTAATCTTAACAGAAAAATAAAAGGTATTAAGGGATTTTGTGTCCTCCTCTTTTACTCCATATTTCCTTGTGTGTGTGTGTGTGTGTGTGTGTGTGTGTGTGTGTGTGTGTGTGTACATATATGTATGCTTATGGGTTGAGGCAAAAGCATCATAGGGCAAAAGACAAGGTACTATTTGTGTTTTCTTATTGTGTTCTTAGCAAATATTTATGAATGCACTTTATATGTACTGTTTCAAACACTGAAAACACAGACCCAAACAGGAAAAAGTATGTTCTTTCTTGGGAAATAACTTGGAATCTATTTAGGGATGTATGCCGTGCAATCATCATGAATCTAAAACAATTATGATGACTTGTTCTATAGAGTATGTGGAATTTCCAGTCAAGGATATATATATATATATATATATAGATATATATAGATATATATATAGATATAGATATAGATATAATTAACAAGTACATGTGAGATGACCCTGAGTGGTAAAACTGGGTGACTAAGACACATGCAGCATCCAAGGACAAACTGTGAAGAGGAGAGCCAGGCATGCTGTGGAAGTCATGGAGAGGGGATGCTGGTTTTGCTGAGGGCATTTCCCAGAGGAGCTGGCATTCAGTTGAATCCTGAAAGATGGCAGACTTGTATTAAAAGAATGAGAGTATCTAGGGACAATCTTTGGGAGAATGCTAGCACAGGCAGATGCGTACTGTCAGGAAAGGAGCATGGGACGTTAGGACACCAAGGGAAACTTGATATAATGATGTAAGTGTTGTAGCATATAAAACCAAAGGCAGTGGATGAGTTGACCTTGTGTTGCTGAGTGTGAGCCATTTAACGAAAGACACAGGAAAGTGAACTTTCCATGCTGGGTGATTGGGTGGGAGGTCAAAACATCCATACCTAACTAAGCTCCTCACATTGCAGAAGTAAGCAGAGGGAGATGACTCATTTAGAGATGTAGAGCTGGAATGCACAAAGACTATGAATACACCTGACATCAGTAGCCTTAGTGGTTTGTCTCTGCTCACCTTGATAGCTCGAAGCCCAGTTCTATGCTGTTTCAATTTCTAATTGACCCTGGTTCCCTCCACTGCATCATCAGGGACTCTTGCATGTCTGAAGTGTGTGACTGAAGCACGGTTTCATTTCTCTACATCTGCCTTTCATTCATGTTTTCAGCTTGGAGGCTGATGCTTCTGCAGAGTGTTGTTTTATTCAGCATGGGCAACTTAGGATCCCTTGCCTGGGCTCCTTCAGCCCTTGGTCCTTCTCTGTGGAGGTCATGTGTCAAACTATAAGACACTGCTTGGATACTTGTCTGTAGTCTCCCCTACTCCCTTCCTCTCGTCATCTAATTATATAAACTGGCTGTAAGCCCAGAAGGATAAAGACCTGGTGATTGAATAAGGAGGTCATTTCAGTTGACCTATGTTCTAAGATTCATGGAGTTTGGTTAAAAAAAAATGGACTAAGTTTTTTAAAAAGTTAACTCTGGAATTGAAGATGTAAGTTGAGGGTAGAGGGCTTTCCTACCATGTGGAAGGACTTAGGTTGGCTCTCCAGTACCGTGTGCATGCGCGTGCGTGTGCACAAACACACACATATACACACACAGGGAGTCAGTTAGGTAAGTATTTATTAGAGTGAATGCATGAAATGGCTTGTTAAGACAGACTCTTAAAATGTACATAAGATATATATGTTAGACAGATGGCAGTGTGGCTTTCTTTTTTAAAATGTCGCCAGCTTTCTGATCCTGAATGGTAACAGCTGTAGGACCATGTGCTGTCCAATCCCTTTCAACCCTGGCAGTTTCTTACATTCCTGCCATTATGATAGGATTTATAAGGATCCTTTTCAAAGGAGGGGAATCAGGGAGAGATTTGAGGGAGATATAAAAATAGTCTCAGAGTTAAGTGAACAGAAACTCCCAAACTGAACTGCTGTTGAAATACAGTGTACAAAAGGGAACTGAGCCAGTAAGAGCAGCGAGGCAATTCACAAAGGCCTTCGCACCTTGGCCATCGGCAGAGTCACTCTCAGCCAGATTGCAGCTCCTGGGGATCTAAAGGCAGAGAGATTTAGCTGGAGCCCTTGGGCACCTTGGGGGAATTCTGCTGAATTATTAAAATATCCATCCAAACTTCAGAAGCCAAGATAATGCAGAAGGGTCCAAATTCCACAGGCTAAGGTGGCAACTGAAACTGAGACGAGGAAGGAAGATTGGGGCTTCAGGTTGCAGGCTTCTGAAGCAACTAGAGTAGAGGTGCTATTTCATCAAAAAATGCTTTAGGAAAGGTTTTGTTGTTTTTGTCTGTCTGACTTTGTTTTTGTTTTTCCTTAGTAATACTGACCAGCCAGAGGTCTGAATGGTTTTACTGTTATACCCTGTTTATTTCTGTACTCTTGCCACTGCCCTTACCACCTCCCCCCTCTTCCTCTCTTTGTCTAACTAAATCTCTCTCTCTCTCTCTGTGTGTGTGTGTGTGTGTGGTGTGTGTGTGTGTGTGTCTTTGTGCGTGTTTGTGTTTATATACATCACACACACATCCAAACACAGACTGACTCATACACACATAGGCATGCAGGCATGCATGCACATACAGATTCAAATGTTACACAGACACAGGCAGACAGACAGACATAGAGACAGACACACATAGAGATAGAGGCACACACTCACATACAGAGACAGACAGACAAACACAGAGAGATAGACAGACCAATTCAGAGAGACAGACAGACAAATGCCGAGAGATAGACATGCACGGACAGATTCACACAAACACATAGACACACATATACATGCACATGTGATTACACATAAACATTCACACACACAGACACAGGCAGACAGACACACGGAGATAGATAGACACACACAGAGAGAGACAGACAGACACATACACACAGAGACAGACACACACACACACTCATAGGTTAACTCATACACCTCTTCTTTCACTGCTGGTCCTGGGTCACTGAGAGTTCAAGGTTAGTCGCCATCAAGCCTGATTATTATGGAACAGGGAAACATTTCCAACTCACATCTTGCTGCAGTCATTACTGAGGTCCCCAGGAAAAGCAATCTATAGTGACAGTAATCAGAAGAAGTCTGCAGGAGGTCGAGTGGCTAGGAAAACCGAGTGAGAAGTCCTGCCTATGTGAATCAGAGGTTTTCTGCGATTGCTGGATGCGATTTCCACCCCAGATACAAAGACGTGGGATCGTTGAATAGTATACAACCCCAAAGCCAGGAGAATAAAGCACAATGTCTCAGCAGATGAGACATTGTCATTGGCAATGGTCCCTTGGGACGAAAAGGATCTCTGGGCAACTAAAGAGCTTAGAAAAATTAGTATTGGAAGGGTCTACCTACTATATTTATTTTCTTTCTGAATCAAATTTTATCGTATTTTGTGGTAAAATATCTTTCTGTAGACATGTAATTGTATAAAAAGCTCTTGGGTCATAGCTAAGTGATAGGTGGCATATTTGTGTCTTACTCTCCTTCAAGTGTAGTTGCGTGTTCTTCGTAGGTTCATTTCTTCATCTTTCCCCTCCTAAAGCTACTAAAGAAGGAGACTAGACAATAGAGTATATCCCCTGAGTTAAATAGTTAATGTTGTACTGTTTTAACTTTTATGAAAATTAAACTGTTTAGGGGTTGAAATGCCTTATTAACTCTAACCTTTGCTATAAACACACAAATGAGAAGATTTCTGCCAAGCAGAAACTTACACCAAATGCCAGATACAAATGCCAGATATTTTTGATGGTTCTGAGAATATTGGATCCTTTGTCTAGTCTAAATATCTCCCTCTTATAGGGTGGACCTTAGAGATCTTGACTGGGGATGACAGAAGATCAAGATTCTTGGCATGGAGATGAGGTGGCTGGAAGAGGCTGAACAAGAAGTGATGCTGTAAACTAAGGTGAGGAGTTCCCTTTTGAGAAACGGGAGATTTCCATGGCAGAGGAAACCAAAGCCAAAAATCATGAAGCGAAAAGAATATCTAACTTGACATTAGGAATGGAGGCGAGGAGAAAGGAGTCTGAGGTGCCAGTTCTGAACATCAAGTGTCTTCTACAGCAGCTCGTTATCAGACATGGACTCAGCTCAGCGATGAAGGCCCTGATGACAGCAGTGATCAGAAACATCTTCTGACAACTCCCACTCCCGAATGGCAGTTTATGTTCCAATAGCACAGCATGGGAGGTTAGACTGAAATTAATATTTTGTCAACCAGCTGTGGAGTGACTAGAACTAGCTTCAAGTCTTAATTCTTTTTTTTAAAAGATTTATTTATTATATGTAAATACACTGTAGCTGTCTTCAGCCGCACCAGAAGAGGGCATCAGATCTCATTATGGGTGGTTGTGAGCCACCATGTGGTTGCTGGGATTCGAACTCATGACCTTCTGAAGAGCAGTCAGTGCTCTTCCCCACTGAGCCATCTCACCAGCCCTCAAGTCTTAATTCTTTGCTACTCACTATTTATGCACCCTATATTGTGTGTATGTGTATGTGTGTGTGTGTGTGTGTGTGTCTGTCTGTCTGTCTGTCTGCCTGCCTGCCTGCCTGCCTGTCTGTCTGTCTGTCTATGCCTGTATATTATGGAGAAAGAGAAAAAAATGAAGGAGAGAGAGAAAAAGAGAAAAAAAGAGAAAGAAAGAGAGGGCAGAGTTCGAAACCTGACATATGCCACTGCACGCATAATAGAGTCAGAGGAAAACTTATAACTTTTCTAGGGTTTGGTTCTTTTCTTCCACTTTGCTTTGAGCCAGGGTCATTCTTTCTCTTCCTATACCTGTGCTGCATGCTCTAGGCTAGCTGATACTCAAGCTCCCAGCCCCTTTTCCATCTCTGCCTCTTAATTGCTAAAAAAAAAAAAAAAAAAGTCAACCCTAGGTCACAAGGGGGATGAGGGACCCTGAAGACAAACATAAATTCCTTTAGTGCTTCCATTTTGAAACAGATAAACTTTACTAGAGAAGAGAAGACCTCTTTAGTCACTGCGGACGATTCACCAGTAGCAGCCACGTATCTTGTCCTCCTTCCAGGAAGTGGGTTTTCATGCTCTGAAAGTCACATAGAGGTTGGTGGCTAGAAGCATAGACAGCAAAGCTTCTGGGTATGTCAGTTGCAGACTAACAAGATTCAGTTTTTGATCAGTTTGTTTAGGAACCGTGAACAGCCATCTTTATTCTGCTGCATGACGTCCTAGTGATGATAATTCCATTCCCTTGATGAATATATTAAGGGATTTAAGTGCACTCATTTACCTATTGGTATTATAGAGGTTTGTTGACCCAGAACTGTTTAATAGTTTTAATTTTGGCTGCTTTTATGCAGAGGAAATGTGTTGCAAGCACATAATATCCAGCACGCTAGCATTAAGCCCATTGCTGGCAGCCAGCCTTATCCTCTCTCTCCAGTCTTTTCTTTTTGGCACTTTGTTTTATTGATGGCATGACAGCAGAAGTGATTCACACCTCTGATTTAAGAAAAATTTCACTGATCTGGGAGTAGCAGTTATGAGTACGCGAGTGGACAGTGTTGTATGCCCTGTCTCGGTCAGTTATCAATTATTAATTGTGTCTCTTTGTGTAACTTCATAACCTTCATTTGGATGGGGTCGTTATGATATGTGTCCTTCTTGAATGTGAAAATGGAAGAAATTAAATATTAGACCACAGCCTATACCTTAGTTTTCCTCTAAACCTATTATCCCTGTTTGAAATCTATGTCTTAATTATTACGGTAGAGACTGAAAAGCAGTATTTCCCAACCCAGCCTCACAGCGTCCCCACAGGGGCAGATGATAGGTCTTGGCTGATGAGACAAAGGAGGCTGAGATCCTGTTCAGTACATATGTCCAGCGAGCAGATCCAGAGGAGGCAACCTTAAAGAGCATCTGAGGCCATCTGCGCAGGAACCTTTTGTCTGTGTTTCTGTCTGCTTGCTGATAACTCTGACCTGCGCAGGGGTTTTGTCAAGTCTCTCCCTGTGCCTTGGATTTTTAATCTGCTCTAAGCTAATGCTGTGACCACATCACTCTGTTGGAAGCTGGGGGGTCTGAGAGCAAGCTGGAGGCCTCATTGCTGTGAGTGATGGGGCCAACCTTCCTACTTGCCATTAATAAACTGAGCTGTTCACATTTCTCTGTGGCATAGCTTGACATTTAGGCAGAGCGTTTGTAATTCCAATAAACAGCTCAGGAGGTGGTGTGTTTGTGTGTGTGTGTGTGTGTGTGTGTGTGTGTGTGTGTGTGTGTGTTGTACAATTAAAAGCCAGCAGCTTTAACTTATTTAGTGTTTCAGGACCTAGAGAGAGTACAAATCAGAATTAGGTCTCCAGGGGACAGCTTTTTATATAGAACCTGATGGATACCCATCTGACCATCTGACTATTGGTCTGTAGGCAGCATGAATCTTAGGTTAAGAAAGAAAAAAGAAAAAGAAAAAAAAAGAACCCATGAACATGGTCATTTGAAGAAATCAGACGTGTGATTATTTTTCCCACGCTACAAAAGTACCCAAGAGATCTCACGGTCCCCTCTTTGATTAATATTGCTTGCGGTGGTTGCACACTGCTCAACTTGGCATTACATTTATCAAAATTTGCCAGAGCAGACAAGCATTGCCATGTGAGAAGAATGACTGTAAAGGGTCCATGTGCCTTGCAGGAAATATCTGAGCACCAGAAATGCAGAAAGTGGGCATGCCAGGGTAGTAGGCTCACAGCCTGGATTCTCATTCTCTTCTTTCCAAATAGCAACTTCCAATTTCCAAGTCCCACACGCAGCTCTTTGGCTTCACTCTTGTCTTTCACATTAGGTGACCTACACTACAGGTGGCCTTCAGGGGTCCCAGTCATCTCTCATTTCTCACAGGCTCAGGAGGTGCTTTCTCATCTATTGGCTTCTAGTGTAGACCCAAATTATCTGCTTTTGATCTACTGGGGGAGTGAATTTTAAACACTCTAAAACAGAACGAGACAAATAGGAACACAAGGCATTGGTGGACACTATCTCCAGTGTTTCTGAGTAAAAATCTAGAAAGAGAAGTCCCATGGAATTTGGATGTTCAATTGGCTTTGTGAAACCCCTCTTTTTAATCCCTGTGCTTCCTTGGTTATTGAGACCGTAACATCATCTAGGCAGACTCGACCCAAGGGGCCATTCCTTGGAAATCAGCAGGAGATAGAGGCCTTCTCAGTCCTCTTATTACAAACCTGAAACAAACCAATCTGGGCCTCACATGGCTGCTGTTACTGAACTGAATGGTGGTCAGTACTTCTAGTAATAATTGAACTTTGTTTTAAAGCTAAGAGAATGAGTACAGTTGCAGCATTTGTTGCAAAATCTGGCCAGTTCTACTGACTTTCCTCCTAGGAAGGTGCTCCACTCACAGTGTCTGAAGAAGTTTCAGGTAGAAATTGAGCCTATGCTTTGATGCACCTACATAATCAGAATGACTCTTCTTTTCTTACTCTTAGATGCAAGGGAGTTCAGAATGCTCTTGTATTTTTAAGCGTAGAAACATTTTAACTATGATAAAATCACTTATATATTTCTTTCACCATTATTATGTTTCTTTTACAATTCCCCATTCCATGGGCTTGTGGCATGGTCAAGAGCACGCATTACTCTCACAGAAATAAAAGTACCTTTTATTTGCCATAGGTGATTGTCATCTCTGAAGTTTACAGCCTCGACTTTCTAATCTAGGTTTAGTCCTGGAAGCCTCTGTATAATCTAATCTAGGCCTAGAATGTTTTCAGCCTCTAAAAATTGCTGCTAAATAAGCTCACCCCTTCATAGTTCTTTCTGATTTCTGGTGAGCTAGTTCACTCAGCTCTTCTGGCTCAAACTCTTCTCCAAGCTGACTGATTCAATCTGGCTTCTTTTTTGGGTTGACGGAATTGCTCTGCTTCATTTTATATTAACCTTAGCAATATGTTCTAATTTTCTGACTCCTTTTGTCTTCACCTTTGTCTAGCTTGTTTTCTCTCTGCAACCAGTCTCTCTCTCTATGTCCCAGTAAAGTTGCTTCCACTATACTTGCATTGCTCTTAAATAGCTTCTCATTCTTCTCTCTTCTCTTGAGAGTTGGACATATTTTATTCTATTGAATCTTTCTCTGTTTCATCACTTTGTCTGCCACTCAATTACACATCACTTTTAAGCTTACCTTCATTGTTTAAGATTAATGGTATATAGTAAATGTGTTTCTGTACCCCAGCTAGAAGAATTAAAGGTCTGTGCTAAGGTTGAACCAAACCACAATTAGAAACAGTTTTTATTTTTCAGTAACTAACATAATCTCGGAGTTCACAGTGCAATTAGATATTCTGTAATACTCCGATTTTTTTTTTGATCTGCATGATAGTTCACTACTATCTCTAGTCTCCATGGGAACCAATACCCTCATCTTACCTCCACGATGTGTATGTGCACGCTCGCGTGCCTGTGTGTGTGTGTGTGTGTGTGTGTATTCATAGTCATAAAATAAAAATAAATCTTTAAAATGAATGGGTGAGGTGGTACATGCCTTTAATCCTGGGACTCAAAAAGGAAAGGCATGCAGACCTTTGTGAGTTCAAGGCTAACCTGACCTATATTAGCAAGTTTCAGGCCAGCCAGGGCTATACAGATAAATAAATAAATAAACAAATAAATACAATCTCTGTGTAATTTAAATTTTATATTTAATAGAAATATAAAGTGGGGATTAAAATCTGAAGGTTTTGAGAGAATATTAAGTCATTAATGAGAAGTGTGGCATAGGTTTTCAGGCATCCTATTAGAGGTAAATGGGGAGAAACTTGATGGCCCCAGTCTTTTTCCCTTTGTTTTGTCAGTTTCAATATAAAAACTGCCTTTGGCTTCTTCTCATGCCCTTCAAATAACTGGTTGAGATGCTAGACCTTCAAGCCCAGCACCCTGGCCAGATCATAGATTTTCTTACACTGTGACTATTATACATCACCATGAACTACATTTCTAATATTTCCAGGTCCATGCACATAAAACTTTAAAGTTATATAGGCCTATAGACTTCTCTTATTACTTTTTATATTCAAGTCTATTAATATGAAAAATTTCAAAGCCACCTTAGATTGGAAGTAATTCAGGCAGATGTGATTCAAATATGAAGTCTGACTTCAGTTGTTTTAGAAATATGGAGGAGGCTGCATGAGACTGAGCCCATTTCCTGAGCCAGACTACACTCATGACTGCCTTGTCCATCTTCTGCAGAGACACATCGATGTGACCCGAAGTGCCCACATAGTGTTAGCTTAACACCAAGGTCAATAGCTCTTCTGACTTTTGCCCAGATAACTTTGCAGTGCAAATAAAAATGAATAAGTGAGATAAAGCAAAGAGAGAAAACTAGAACTAAATTCTGTCAGTGAAATTTATATTTTCTAAAAAATAAAAATGTAATAAGCACAATTTATAGGCCTTATATAGATCCAAATTGGTATATGTATTTAATTCTATTTTTCTAATAAATTATAATTACCAGGGATATAAAAAAAAGATTAGGGGATAAAAACAGTGCAAGAATATTTCATTGTAGTGATATTTACAATCGTAGTTTCATTTCTCAGCTAACTAGGAGAGTTATCACATTTGGCCTACACCAATTGCCTGGTACCTAACAACACTTCTATTCAGTGAACAGTGTTGTCAAGATGAATAACCCTTTGCTTCATTATTTATCAGATCGTTTGTAAGGAGCAGGATATTTTGTTTTTAATACTTTTCTCCTAGAAGCAAAAGTAAAGATGGGCTTGTAGCTTAGAAGTTTCTACTATTACTTAATTATATTAAAAATTTCATGTCATCCTATTGTTTCCTATGACTTAAATCTGGCTGTACTGGGAATGATTGGTGCATCTACTTCAGGTTGGTGTGTTCACAACGTACTCTGAATCACCACTAGGCACGGTCACTGGACTCAGCATAAAAGCAGACTCCTGGTCACTTTGTAAAGCTATGTTGCCTTCCTGTGTTGTGAACCTCTTGTGTAGGAAGGCCAGTATCTTCAAAATCATGCTAAGCATTTCCCTGGAATCTTCAAAAGTAGTGTATTTATCCAGGTAGGATCCCCTGACAGACTAACTCAGCTCATGTAGCTAGTACTCAGATTCTTGGTGAAGGATGCTGCTGTGTGCATTGTTTGAGTAAAACCCCCGAAGGGTGATACTGAGGGAGCCTATCACTGACCTGGAGCCATGACTGCCTGTGTCTGCTGAAGCCATGAAGCCTGAATCTGTCCATACTTCCTGGATATTTGAAGCTACCAACTTCTCCTAATCTTCTTAGGCTCCCCCTTCCTTCTCCCCTTCCTCAGTCTATTTTCTTTTTTATTCCAGTGGTGGGAATGGAACAAAGACCTAAATCCTAGGTCGATCACATTCCCAGCCCAGGAATTTATTCTTGGGAAATGGCCCATACATAGAGAAGTAGGTGAGCCATAAGCACAAAGATGGATCACAAAACCAGAAACAAATACCTATATAATCACAACTTGCATCAACAGTTAGAACAACTCATCTGCCTCTCAACTCCACGGACTGTTTTGGCTTCTGTGATGGTTAAACTCTATTGGCAACTTTACTGGATTTAGGATCACCTGGGAAATATTCACCTGGGTATATCTTTGAAGCTATTTCAGAAAAGATTAACTGAGGAGGGAAGACTTATCCTGAATGAGGATAGAACAGAATGTTGAGTGCCAGCACTCATCTCTCTCTGCTTCCTGACTGTAGATACCATGTCAAAGTGAGAAAAACATTTGCTAAACCTTGACCCTACCTCATGCTAAAACTGAGTTGAGCCCGACCCTCAGGTATGCACAGTACTTTCTGAGAAACACAACTCACTTGTATTGTTCTGCTTCTTTAACAGCAAGACTTTCTGCCCCCTCTTTCTGATAAAAAAACTGATATCATGATAACACAGCTGTTTTAGGTTGGGTTTTACTACTGTAAATAGATACCCTGGTTCAAGTCAACTCTTACAAAGGACAACATTTAATTGAGGCTGTCTTACAGTTCAGAAGTTCAGTCCACTATCATCACAGTAGGAAGAATGGCACCGTGCAAGCAGACATGGCACTGGAGGAGCCTGGAGTTCTACACCTTGTTCTGGAGGCAAACAGGAAAAGACTACCTTCTGGGCAGTTAGGAGGAAGGTCTCAATGCCTATTCCCACAGTGAGATACTTCCTCCAACAAGGCTACACCCCCTTGGGCCAGGAGTATTCAAAACACCCTAGCCTACATGCCAACCTTTGAATGGATGATTGCTCCATTGTGTAATCAGAAATTGCCTTCTTTTGAAGCTTAACAAACCATGACTTGGGCTGCCATTTTGGATCCAGAGAGGGTTCTCCTTGGCTATGCCCCAATTTTGTAAAAAGTTCATATCCTTTCAATGCTAGTCAACAGTCTCAGGATAAAGTGCCAACTTGCAGGGTTTTTCTCCCTTCATAAGTTCCCTGTGTGATGGACTTGGGGCCACCTCTTTAGACTTGTAGTCACAAGATTGTATGCCCCTGGCTGGGTCTGTGTGACTCAATGAAAATATAAAAATGCATAAAGCGTTCATCCTGGTTGCCTTCTCTTGGTTGAGAACAGCTTGGATACAACAATGTGACCTCATGTTCCTGTCACCATCCCACCCCAGTCATGACAGTCTATATCTTCAAACTTAATTAAAAGAAAACAAAACAGACAAATAAAACACAAACAAAAGAGCACCTCTCTTCTTAAGTTGCTTTGTTAGATATTTTTTTACAGCAAAGTTAGTAACACAGCTTAATTCTAAACTATATAAAAATGCAATTAATTATTTTATTAACCAGGCTACTGGCAGACATTTCTGTATTTCTAGTTCAGGCTCCTTATGCTTCAAGTTGGTATAGTCATTCTTCCACTCAACTATTTTGCTTGCAGTAAGTTTCCTGAGAAGCCTCTAATCAAATAGCAACCAATTTCCTTCGACCATACTGCCCACTGTGAACCTGCTCAAACATTGGTATTCTAACTACAATCACCCTGGATTTCTCTGGCTGTAATTCATAAAAGCAGCAAAACATCTTGCTAAGCATGACCTCTGAAATAATCTCTTGGGAATTGTTCTTCCCTATTGGCTTCTGATGTGTGCAACTGCTCACAACTGAAGGAAGTCAGACTGGGAGGGATCCAGAAGCACAGGCCCCGAGCTTTTCCTCCAAAGCATCTGTCCTCATTCAGGGAGGTGCTGTCCTCTTTAGGGTCTCAAGGAGGAATTTGAGTTCCTTATAGCAAGAAAATCCACAGCTTTTTCAAGAAAAGATGATTCTAGTAGCAATCACGGTTACCATTATTAACTAACATTTGCTGTCTTAAGCATTGTTAACCCCTGACATGTAGCTATCACACTCCTCCCAGGAGCTGCATGAAGGATATGCCTGACATCCCTTCCTAGATAAAAAGCCCAAGGCTTTAAACACTAGACAGCCTTCCTGAGGCCACTCCGCCAGGGGGTGGGGGGAACCAGTATTTAATAATGAATTTGTGTAGCCTCAATGATCATCAGTCTGCTGCATTGTTTCCTATTGAGAGATGCCTACTAAAATGACTCTTCTCCTAATGAGATGTAATGATGCCAAGCACCGGGGTCTCTGGAACTGGCATGCAAGGCTGACTCTGAGAAGAGAATGTAGTGAGTGATGTTTGCCTGGTTATGTTGGTTTTTTTTTTTTTTTTT
>JADRCC010525248.1:0-20764 GCA_019843855.1 Hylomyscus alleni
TGAAAGTAATTTTAGGATAATATTTCATAATGTGAGGATTAGTATATTTGAAGAATGAATAGCTTTATAATCTGCTTCAAATCCATCTTAAATGTTGCATAGTGGTTTTGAAACAAAGATAGGTATAACTTTCTTGATGGTGAAAATTTTATATATATATCATGCAGGTTTTCCATTTGCAAATTCAATGTGGAAAAGTGATTATACAATCTATAGCTCAGATATCTGCATTACCTTCTCCAATCATAGAATTCTCATGTCTGGATCTCTTAGGTTATATGCACACAAAAATTAACTATCAAAATATAATTTACATATAAATTCAGTGAATCTTCTCTAAGTTATATTTTGTAGAGCAAGATGTAAGCTGCATCCAAATATTGCTAATTTGTCTATAAACCAACAGTTTTCCCACAGTTACCTCTGGGTATCACCAATCTTAGTGTCTCCACAAAAAATTCAAATTGGACTCTGATTTATTATATGAAGTATAAATCAAGTGGCAATAATACTCTGAACATCCCCAAACAATATTGAGATGAAGACATGAACCACGTAGCCCTCCTGGTGAGATAGGCAATCACTTCAAACCTCCCACACTGAGTCATATCTCCAGCTTCCTCAATGAAGCCCCTCTTCAGTGCAGTCACAGATATTATTCATTTGATACATATGGACCTACATATTGACTCATGGATTTGCAGCCTGTATTTAACTACACACCTTCTGTCCTTCTCAAACACCTATCTATGATGACATAAACACTGATAAAATTTGTTTGCCATATGAAATGGTTGTTGCAATTGTTCTCACTCTCATCTCAACATAGACAACAGATAAATTATTTGGTAGATCTATTTGCCCCTCTCACCAGTCTGAGTTTCCTGTCCAAGTGTCCCTGACCTTTCATAAAACAGGGCAGGCTTGATAGCTATGCAAAATCAAATACTACAAGACCTAGTTAATAAAATAGATTGAACTTCCTTATTGCTTTCTTTATCAAATACAGAAAGGCAAAATGAAAACACATATTTTACCTGTGGCTGCATTGGTTTTCCTTGCTTCAAGGAAGCAAAGCCTCATAACAGCATTATTACCTTCTGTGTCAATCTTTACATTCCCAGCAGCCTGAGTGGCCTGGTCTGCCACACAGTGAGTTGCACAACTTCTCCTGGCATTAAGCTTTTGGACTTCTACATCTGGGATAAAGAAAAATCCAAGGCTCTTGGTGAAGAGAACTGTCATCTGTTCAAATCCAAACCTCAGACAAGATAAGCACCACTCCCATGAAGTCTCACAACATATACTCAGCTCCCATTAGGTCTCCTACTAGTCTCTTCTACAACCTCTACTGAAAAGATTGCCTGATTTCAATTTTGCTTTGCATATTCCAAGCACACATCTCATTATGAATTAATTAGAATGTCAAATCATAATCATAGTTAATATCACAGACATACCAATATGTTCAAGATAAATGTGTCTCTAATGGCATGAAATTCTAGTTAATGCTAATCTTTCAAGTACTTAATGAACATGAAATCAAGTTAATAAATACATGTATACTTAAATAAATGTTCTTTAATGGTTCTATTTATTAGTATGTTACTCTGGAAAGGACATTACTCATGGTAGTTTAATTATATACTTATATTATCTTCAGGCAAGCTTAGGAACACTGAAAATGTTTATGTCAAAATCTATTGATAGTTTGCAGATAGTTTTGTAAAATCCCCACAAAGATACCTACAAAATTCAAAATGAGAAATATGGTAATGCATAGTGTGGGGTGATAAGCCTTTTGGTAACCTGCTTGCCACACAGTTGGGAGAACCAGAGTCCCATTTGCAAAAGGGCATTGTAGTATGCACTTATATCCCAAGACTGGTGATGAGGTGAAGATGGATGGATCCCCATGGTTCACTAGCCATCTGCCTAGTCTACTTAACAAATTCCAGCCCAGTGAAAGACACTGTCTCAACAAAACATCAAACCAAGGTAGAAGGTGCATGAGGAATAGAAGTTACTGTTCACCTCTAGCCCCCCCTATGTATATGCATATATTTGTACTTGAACACACACACACTCCCACACACACACACACACAGAGAGAGAGAGAGAGAGAGAGAGAGAGAGAGAGAGAAGGAGGAGAAGGAGGAGAAGGAGGAGAAGGAGGAGAAGGAGGAGGAGGAGGAGAGAATGTGGAGGAGGAGGAGAATGGTAATAATGTCCTTAATTTCCTTTAGAAGTTTGGTATTGTGATTTGAATAAGAATGTCATCCATGCTCTCAGATGTTTAAATCTTGATTCCCAGTTGGTAAAGCTGTTTGGACAGTGTGGCCTTGCTGGACTGAGTATGTCCCTGGAGTCAGGCTTCGAGGGTTAAAACCCACATGCATTCCCAGGTCACTTTCTGTTTCATCTTAGCAGTTTAAGATGTGAGCACTCAGATTCATGTTCTTGTCACAGTGCTTATGTATTTCTGTCCCCCAGAACCATAAATGTAAATAATCTCCTTCCATAATTTGTCTTTGTCCTGGTGTTTTATTGCACTAGTTGAATAAAAAACAACAAAATAAGGCTTGTTACTTATGTCTTATTTCTCTGTGTATGTAATGATAGCCACAGTTAGTATGCTCTAGATATAAATGGTACTCACTTGAAGTTAAGGGGAGAGAAAGAGGCAGAATCATACCATATCCTTGGAATGTTGAGATGAATCTTAATGGCTGCTTCCTTGTATGTAAGGCAGCTCAAAGCCTTGTATCTGTAGCCAGATAATCCCTCAAAATCTTACACTTTTAAATTGGTTTTCATACTCCCAATAAATCACTCTTCAGCTACACACACATACTGCACCCAATGGTGAGTACTTTAATAAAGTTAAATTTATTCTCTGTGAGATTACCTAATTGAGCCAATAGGAAATAGTTCAACCACAGGAAATGTCATAATCATTATCTAAAGAAGTTAATCTAAAGGATTAGATTCTAAACAAGCCTTAGATTCTAAACAAGCTAAAATAAAATATGAAAGACAATTGTGGAGACACTTAGGTATAAAATATTCATGTCCCCTGCTAAAGTCAATAAAATATAATAAACTCCTGTCTAAGCTCCTCTAAGGTTTCTAAAGTAAGGAATAATTTATGATATCCAGGTGGCACAGTATTTAATACAAGCCCCATACTAAGGGTGAACAACCAATCAAGGGGACATAGTTCCCATTTTCCTACTAAAGGATACCTAAGATCACTCAAAGGAAATTCTGAAAGTTTTATTGGCTACATCTAAACTAGATGAAAATGAGACTCCTGCTCCCTGGTGTTAGTAATACTGAAATACTGACATAGCATAAAGACAAAAAGTGGAGGTCTATGGATAGTTTTCAAAGCCAAGTCAGTCTTGATGTTCCTCTTAATCACTGTGATAAGACTATCCTATCACTAAGCCTTAGAGTTTATAGCCTCTCATCTATAGGTTAGGTGTACACAGAAGCATGTGTGTGCATAAACATCCAGGCCTATTTCATGCCAACAAACACAAAAATTTAGTTTCAAACTTGTACTCACCTAACATGGATGTTAGCTGCCTCTGGTAACCAGGGTGAAGAACATGGTGAGCGTTTTCTGTGTTGTTATTCCACAGAACAATTTCTCCATCATAGCTTCCTGTAGGAGCAAAGAAAAAGAGCAGAAATTACCAGATAATTATATAAAATGTGGACAAATAGAAACAAAAGGAAGCCATTATCAATGTGTATTAAATAAAATCTTGTAAACAGTAGGTATTCTGTATTTTTTAAGACATGAATTTATAATGATACTTGATACTTTATTAACTGTAAAATTTCAATATATATATAAAGTAACCCAAATAGTTGGTGGGTAGGATCCAGTTATCTTTATTATTTTACTATAATAAATTACTTGGAATAAAGGCACTGAAGTTAAACAAGTTGAGTCCAAGTACAACTTCTGTCAGTTATTAGCTACGAAGCCTTACATGTAATATTTAACTCAGTTTGATCCCAAAATTTCTTCATCTGTAAAACTGGCTTAACAGTTATACTTACCTTATGGGGTTATTTTAAGAATGAAAAGTATTTAGAGTGGTTCTGACCACTAGGCAGGGATTGAGAAAATATGTATTACCCTTAGACTTCTGTTCCTACACTATCTGTGTGTGCGAGAGAGATTTTTTGCATTTCTTTCATCTAAATTCCTTGTGAAATGCTTTCTCTAGTTCTACAATTCTTCCTATATAAAGTCATTTGTTCCTGTTTTGTTTTGATTTGTTTTTTTATAGAAAAGAGAGAAAAGCTCAGACAGAAAAAATATATATGATCTAGCTTATGCTGTGGGAGGAGTCACACAGCAATGTCCAGATGGCACACAGTTTTCCTGGAGCAGAGAACCAATGGCAAATGAGAAGCACAAAGGACAGCCAAGTTAGGGTGGGTATATATATATATATATATATATATATATATATATATATATATGGTGACTTTCTAAGGCTTAGGGAGAGGAGAGAAAAGTGTATTAAGCTTTGTGTGGTTCTGAACAAAGGAATCTACTTAACTCAGAAACTGTTAGGTAAGGTGATGGCTTTCACCACCCCATAGTGGATCTACTACTGTCCACTCTGATTCTCAAGTGCATTATGAACAAAGTGCTTGGCTGAACATCTTCTATGTATAACTGAGGACATGAGAATAGATTAAGAGTTATGTTGTGCCAAACAGTTAATTAGTTCTGGGACATATGTAGGAAGAAGTTAACATGTCATTTAAGATAGAAATGGAAGGCAGTTAATATGTTCCAATTAAGAAGCATTTTCATGCCACCAAAGTATGATTCTTACCTAATACTTCTCTTGAAAAAAGAATAATAAAATCAGAAGTTAGTGTTTGCTAATGAGTTTATTATATCTTAAGCACTGTGTTAAAATATTACACTGCCTATCTGTACTTTAAAATGAAAACATACCCAAAATATTCTTAGCCAGAGAAAACTATGAGTTAAAGTTTAAATTAAGCCACAACACCATCACAATATCATAGAGTAGGTAAGTAGCAGATCCAGGGTGTGAAACTATTGATACAGAACAGAAGCTGTTAGAACTAACAACTGTAGAAGTAAGAAATTAAAGGATCTATAAGACTGTTTCCTTAGGAAATCTATTCCTTTATATTTTTCAGTTGAGAAAAGTCTTTTTTCAAAGTTTACCAAAATTCAACCAAACTATCTCTAGGCCATTGTCCACTGAAGGCTCAATTTACCTGTAGCAAGAGTTTGCGGGGGCAAAAATGCAGCACACAGGATGTCATCTTGGTGATGGACTCCCCCTTTCCACTCTTCAGACTGGATGAAAAACTGATTAAAGTTCTGAGGCCGAAATACAGTAACTGCTCTGTCAAAATGATATAGAATTTAGCTGCAAATCTAAAAGTGGTACTGTTATTGAGTAACCATTATCCACTTCAATGGGACAATTTGAAAAGTCTGAAAGACTACCACCCAGAATTTTATTGCCAATTGTCATCCATAATAAAGTAAGCTTCTCACTGAACTTTCTTTAAAACTTTCAAATTGAATCTCTAATAAATTATAAATGCTTAATGTGGGAATGTCATTTATCCTTTTGTAACTACTAAAACCAAGGATACAAAAATTATCAGATTAACTATTTCCAATGCCCCACAACAAAATTTCTTCACATGAAACTATTAAGACTTCTATGGAAATAATGATAAAAACCAGGATATGTGTCTGAACAAATACTGTCTGGTAGATGAGCTCAGTATGATTTCTCTCATGAAAGCTTCTCTGTAGGGTCTGTTACATGGAATCATTCTCTATAGTATTTTCCAGAATTGTGGTAGCCATGAAGTCTGTTATCTTACAGTTCACTGTATCTTTAAGAACTATCATTTGTGAAAAGTGTTTGAAAAATCCTATCCCCAGGAAGTATGGCACCTGGAAAATATAGAAATAACAACTTTAGAAAAGTAAAACATCTGGTCCTGCTGGCAAACTTGAGTGTGGACCAGGATGGAGACAGAATGAACAATCTGAAGCCTAGGAGGGAATGAAGGAATATAGATAGTAGTTTATGGGATAGTCAGCACTGCTTTATTTCTGATCTGTTGGTCAACATGGCTAATCTCAGTTGGAATGACTGTCAGCTACCCTAGCTTGAGTCTTTACTGCTATTCTTCCTCACCTTTCTCATACTGTGCTTCTTCACCCAGTTGATTGTCCTATAAATATTAGTGGTTATATGTGAGCAAAAAGTTTTCTTCTTTTCCTTGAAATTCCTGCTTCCAATATGGAAAATACATCACATTGGTAAGTTTTCATGTATTGTTTGCATTTTCTGAAGAGCTGGCTGTGGAAGCAGGATCCACACTCTCAATTTCCAGACCCAAACATGTTTGTCTGAAAGTAACCTTTGTCTAAGGATAGGCTACTCCCCTGCCAACTCTGTGAAAAGAAGGGGACAGGGAAATGACAGCAAACTAGCCCACGAGTGAAAACAGGTAGATAGTAAATCACTTTCAGCACGTATTTCTATTTTTATATCATGATTTAAAATCCCTACAGTTGGACCGGATTCAGTCATAAGAAGTTTATCCATGGATAAAATGTTAAATTGGGAACTCGAAATGATTACCACAACTCTCCAGGCCATTTCTGCTAGATGTTTTGAACACTGGATTTGACAATGTTTTGCTACCTTCCTGTCTATCAATTTTCTTTCTATGACTTGCAGTTCTTTTTGTTATTCCAAACAAAAAGAATAAATATTATGGATCACTCTCCAGATAGTACAGAACACAGTTCTTGCTTCTCTTCCTGATCTCTTTATTATGCATTCCTGTGCCTTCATTTTTTGCTCCTTTCTTTCTCTCACCCCTCTGAGAGAGAATACATTATTGCCATCATTCTCCTTCTCTCTGCTCAAACAGAGATTCCATGTACAACCATGGACTCTAATATCACTTTTATACAAATGGCTTCTTACTGATACTCATCCACACTTGCCATGACTGCATGGTTTTCACTTTCCAGTTGGTAGTTCTATACATTGCTAAAATACCTTAACACACAAAAAGTCAAAATTTGCCAGCTTCTCGCCATACTCTATTCTGATTTTCATAATTTGGTTCACAGGCCAGGATCACAGTATCCTATGTGCCATTTTTTCTCTCATCACAAATACTTACATGTTTACATTATCTACCCATGACATACTCATTTTTTTTTACTTCCACTTTAAACAGTCACTCATAGTTCCCTAATGCAGAGTTCTCCACTCCAATGGTCAACAATTTTAAGAGGCTCCTATCTAATTGTTGCTAAGTCTACTCTCACAAGATGAATTCTTCATCCTATACTAGACTTATCTGAAACGTTTTATATATATATATATATATATGTGTGTGTGTGTGTGTGTGTGTGTGTGTGTGTGTGTGTATGTGTATACTATATATACATATATAGATATATGTATATGTATATACATATATATGTATACATATACATAATATATAGATATCCCTGTCCTTAAGCAAATATTGCTTCTTTATGGAATTCCTTAAACATTAAGAACCAGGAGCCCAAAATAGATAAAACACTATGTGAAATGTGTTAAGTGCTGAAGCAGCACTGACTAACTGCCATGGGAGTCTAGAGCACAAATCACAGAAGTCCATTTGAAGGCTGTCATTTACTGTGGACAATAATGAAAAACATGCAGGTCTTGGAAAAGGAAACATGATAGGGAGAAGAGACAAGAAAATGAAAGACTAAGCTGATGCCTTGCTTAAAAATATTTTTCTGTATTTTCACTTCCTAAACGACAAAATTAAAATGTGTACCTGTTTTAAAGATCCAATGATATATAAATTTAATCTCCTTCTGAGGAATTATTTCTCCCAATTCTTCTACCATTGCCTACTAGCAATATATGCATTCTCAATGAAATCTTGACACACCATACAGTACATATTCTTTGTACAATATTAGAAAATGTCATTTTATTAAAATAAAGATTATATAATGCCATAAAGTATTATGTACACCCGAATTGTACAAATGGATTACAAGCTTTCAAATTCATTGCCTTACAGGAATGTTTATAAGTGTCAGGCCTATTCAGAGCTGAGTTACTGAAAAGCACACTGCCTTGCCCAAACTGCATTCTTTCTGTTCTCTAAGCACTTCAGACATTTCTAAATATACATTCTATTCTTCTATGGGAGTCCTATATTTATGTATGCCATGCACCATCTTCTGAGGCAATTCATATTCCATGAAGCTTCCATAAGAACTAGCATAAAGAATTCTATTTCTCATGGAAATAATTATTTCTATGAGAAAAAAACTTTTTTGACTTCTTGCTTTATTCACTAATTAGATTAATACTATATATCTCAACATCTGGTTTTATGTTGAGGTCCTTAATCCACTTAGACTTGACCTTTGTGCAGGTGATGAATATGAATCAATTTGCATTTTTCTACATGTAGAGTGCTAGTTATACCAGCACCATTTATTAAAGATTATTTCTTTTTTGGACACTATGCTTTTGGGTTCTTTGTCAAAGATCAAGTATCGATAGGTGACTGGGTTCATTTCTGGATCTTCAGTTCTATTCCATTGATCAGTCTGTTTGTCTCTGTAGCAATACCATGCAGTCTTTTTTCCCATATTGTTCTGTGGTATAGCTTGAGGTCAGGATGGTGATTCCCCTAGAAGATCTTTTATTGTTGAGAATGTTTTGTCTATCTTACATTTTCTATTTTTCCATATGAAGTTGAGAATTGCCCTTTCCATTTCTGTGAAGAATTGTGTTGAAGTTTTTATGTGAATTTCTTTGAATCTATAGATTGCTTTTGGTAAGATGGCCATTTTCACTATGTTAATCCTGTTAATCCATGAGATGGAAGATCTTTCTATCTTCTGATATCTTCTTTAATTTCTTTCATCAGAGACTTAAATTTATCTTCCTGTACTTCTTTCAGTTGCTTGGTCAGAGTTGTTTCAAGACATTTTATGTTATTTGGGACTATTATGAAAGGTGTTGTTTCCCTAATTTTTTCTAATTTATATGAAGTAAGGCTACTGATTTGTCTGAGTTAATTTTATATCCAGCCATTTTGCTGAGCTTGCTTATGAGCTGTAGGAGTTCTCTGGTAGAATTTTAGGGGTCACTTATGTATACTATCATATCATCCTTGACTAGTGATACCTTGACCTCTTCCTTTCCAATTTGTATCCTCTTAATCTCCATTTGTTGTTTTATTGTTCTAGTAAAACTTTGAGTATTATATTAGATAGATAAGGAGAGAGTGGAAAGCTTTGTCTTGTTGATGATTTCAGTGGGATTGCTTCCAATTTCTCTCCATTTAATTTTATGTTTGTTCTTGGCTTGTTTTTATTAGATGTTTAGTATGTCCCATGACTTCATGATTTCTCAAAGACTTTTAATATGAAAGGGCGTTGGATTTTGTCAAAGGATTTCTCAGCATCTAATGAGATGGTCATGTGATTATTTTTCCTTTGAGTTTGTTTATATAGTCAATTATGTTGATGGATTTTTGTATATTAAGCCATCCCTGTGTCCCTGGGATGAAGCCTACTTGATCCTGATAAATGATGTTTTTCATATGGTCTTGGATTTAGCTTGCAAGAATTTTATTGAATATTTTGTGTCAGTTTTCATAAGCTAATTGATCTGAAGTTGTCTTTTTGTTGTTCAGTCTTTGTGTGGCTTAGGTATCAGAGTTACTGTGGTTTCACAAAGTGAATTAGTGGGAAATATACTTGAACACTTTGACACAGGGGAAAAATTTCCTGAACAGTACACCAATGCCTCAGGCTTTAAGATTAACAATTGTCAAATGGGATCTGTAGAAACTACCAATCTTCTGTAAAGCAAAGGACAAAACAGCAACCTACAGATTGGGAAAAGAGCTTGACTAACCCTATATCCAATAGAGGGCTGATATCCAAAATATATAACAAATTCAAGATGTTAGACTTCAAAAAATCAAATACCCCAATTAAAAAATGAATAGAGATAAAAAGAATACTCAACAGAGGAATCTCAAATGGCCAAGAAACACTTAAAGAAATGTTCAACATCTTTAGTCATCAGGAAAATGCAAATCAAAACAACCCTGAAATTCCACCGCGAAAGAATCAGGATGGAAAAAAATCCTCAAGTGACAGCACATGCTGGAGAAGGTGTGGAGAAAGGGGAACACTCTTCCATTACTGCTGGTGGGAGTATAAATTGGTACAACCACTCTGGAAATCAATTTGTCTGTTCCTTAGAAAATTAGAAATAGTTCTACCTGAAGTGCCAGCTACATCACTCCTGGGAATATTCCCAAAAGATGCCCTATAAGGATACATGTTCCACTATGTTTATAGCAGCCTTATTCATAATAGTCAGAAACTGGAAGCAACCCAGATGTCCCTCAACTGAAGAATTGATACAGAAAATGTGGTTCGTTTATACAGTGGAATACTATTCAGCTATTAAAAATGAGAACATCATGAATCTTGCAGGCAAATGGATAGAGCAAGAAAATATCATCCTGAGTTAGGTAATTCAGCCCCCAAAGGATATACATGCTGTGTACTCGCCGATAAGTGGATATTAGCCAAAAATACAGAATACGCAGGATACACTACACAGACCAGATAGTAGAAATTTAAATAAGGAAGGCCAAAGTGGGGATGCTTCAATCCCACTTAGAAGGGGGAACAAAATAATCATGGGAGACAGAGGGACGGGGAGATCTGAGTGGGAGAGAGGAGGAAGTGGACGAAGGGGGGAGCAGGGTCGAGTATGAGGGAAGATAGGAGAGAAGCTAGAGGGCCAGGGGAATGAATATACAGCTGCCAGGGTTGGGGGATGGGAGGTAGGGGGACAGCTAGAAAGTCCCAGAGACCTGGGATATGAGAGGTACCTGGGACTCAACAGTGATGGAACCTGAAGAGCCCACCTCAAGTAGGTAGACAGGGCCCTCAGTGGAGGGAGGGGTACAACAACCCAACTTCAAAATTTTTGACCCAAAATTGTTCCTGACTTTAAAAAATATTCAGAAACAAAAAATGGAACAGAGACGAAAGGAATGGCTGACCAGATACCGGCCGAACTTTGGATCCATCCCATGGGTGAACACCAAACTCTGACACTATTACTGATGCTATGCTGTGCTTACAGACAGGAGCCTAACATGGCTTTCCTCTCAGAGGCTTTACCAGCAGCTGACTGAAACAGACGCAGATACTTATACTCAACCATTAGACTGAGATCAGGAAGAGTTAGGGGAAGGATTGAAGGAAGAAGGTGACAACCCCATAGGAAGACTGGGTGTCAATTAACATAGACCCTGGGGAGCTCCCAGAGACTAAGTTACCAGCTAAAGAGCATAAACAGTCTGGTCTGAAGCCCTTGGCAAACAAAGAACTGAGTGCTGGCTGGCCCCAGTGGCAGAGGCTGAGCCTAAACCTGGAGATTCCTGATACCCAGACAAGGGGGATGTTTGGAGGGAGACTCTTGGCGGCAAAGGAGAGGAGGATAAAGCATAGATCTCTGGGAGGGGGGACAAGGAGAGGGCAACACTTGGGATGTAAATAAATTAAACAAATAAAATGATCATTAATTTTAATAAAAGAGTATAAGTCAAAAATCCTGTTAGATTATGAGTACAAAGAAACAGGGATCTTCACTTCTTGAGCTTCTGTAACCATTCCCCCTGAGGACTCTCCCTGGAGTCTCTCAGCCCATCTTGTGTGTGCCACAGTTTCTTTGATAATACTCATCAATGGGCAGCGCTGTATTTTATACTTTCTTTGTTTGTCTCTTTTTTGTTACATTGTTTGTTTGCTCTCTGTCTCATTGAGGAAAGAAAGAAACAAACAAATGAACAAACAAACAAAATCTTATAGTAGGAACTTTTTCATTTGTATCATTACTAGGATAATTCATACATAACAGGCAGTATACAAGTATCCACCAAAAACAGTTAAAGAATCTTTCCTCTACCAGCAGTCTCAATTAACCTGGACTCCTGAGATCTCTCAGATACTGGACCACCAACAAAGCCCCCAACACATATACAGCAGAGGACTGCCAGATCTGGGTTTAGTCAGAAAGGATACACTGAACCCACAAGAGACTGAAGCCCCCAAGGAGTTTAGAAGTCTGGTGGGGTGGGGGTGGGGGTTGAGGACATCTTATGGAGACAGGGGGCAGGGAGAAGGTATGGGATGTGGAACAGTCAGACTGTGGACTGGGAGGGGGGATAAAATCTGAAGTTTAAAATAAATTAATTAATTAATTTTAAAAATGAATCATTCCTCTATTTTGAAAAAATAATAATTTTAATATGAGTATCATTAATTTCAGTTTAGAAAGATGCTAGAATTAAGGAAATACAAAGTTCTAAAATTTATCTTACTATTATAACATCATGTGAATATTTCTAAGTTTATCTACTTATAGTTTAAGGGAAAGATGAGTATGGAATGAGCATGAGAAACCCAGATCAATCATTTATCCATTATGTAAGCTAAGTTTCAATGTCAAATGTCTTTTTCTCAAGATTCTCATATTAAATGGAAATAGATATATTCAGGGCACACCACTGAATGCTTTTCATAATATGAAACAAAAAATAGTCCTTTGACATTTGACCTTTTGTGTCAAAACACTGAAAAACTAATTACCTGGCACCTTTCCCTTGAAAGCTAACCTGAAAGTTTGATTTGAAATGACAGGGATCCTTAAAATACCCCAAAAATCTACATTCACTTCTCACCTTTTCCATTTCAAAGACTACTCTCTTTTAAGTTTGGACTTTGCCAAGAACAAAATTAAGTTTCAGAAAGAGCCAGTTTTCAGGTCAATAGAAGTCAGATAGACTTGTCCTTTGGCATTGAAGAAGTTTACCAGTTCTGTTCCATATTTCATAGGTCCTGCGAGTATTGCTCTGAGTCATTATGCCACATTGTAAAAAAAAAAAAAAGCTGATTATGAAAAGAACAATATCAATGATCTGGTCCTTCAGGGGCTGATTGCTCATGTGCTATTGGTCCAGTTATTTTAAGCCTCATTAATATATCTCCTTTGATCCATCCATGGCTTTTTAGATTAATAATGAGTATCTCAGAAGCAGAAATCCATTCCAAATGAATTTATTTTGATTTTTCTCCTCTTTCTTTCTTCCAAAAAAATTCTGTGAGGTCAAACTTGGACATTGAAATAATTAGATGATCAGGTTTTGGAAGTCTCTGTGACTTTCAAATATATGTATGCTTTCCTTAATTCCAAAATTATATATTTCAAATAAGTCACAACTTCACACTCATCCATTCTGACTCTTATTCTAATAATAGGAATTAATTGAGTTTTATGAGGCTATCACTCCTTGGAAAGGCAATTATTAAGACCTTAATATCTCTTCTTAGGTCAGTTTTATTCCTCAGAAACTTCAAATCCTTAAGGTCATTTCCTTTAGAAAAAAAACTTTTAAGAACAAATTAAACCTGAAATAAACTAATCTAATTTCCAACATCATACATAGAAGATGCATATGGAATTAGAGAATAGAGTTTTGGGAGAAATGGGATCAAATTATATAAACAACTATTTATTAATAACATTTTATAGAGTCTATAAAGGATGAGCTACCGGTAATATTTTTAGAATTATTTTAAAATTTATGAAAGATATCTTTTATATTTTTATATGAGTAAAAGTTGATACTAATAAAATCTTCATAAGCAAAAGTTCAGATATGTGTATAAGGTGATAGTTATCCTAAGTCACTGTTACTATTTCACAATGTGTACAGATATTAAACATTCTCCTGTATACTAAGTAGATATAAAAGACAGATTTCTCCTCTACGCGAATACAAGAGGGAAAACTGTCTTTTTTTAAATAGGATGTGGGTGCAGAAGAACATAAACTTAGGGCAATTTGGAATATTAAACCATTGTGAGTATTAGTTACTATGGATATACATACCACATGTCTTGACTAAACAAATATAACTGACTACCTGTTAATTAATTTAATTTTACCATTTAAATATGACCAAGGATTCAAGAAGATAATTTTGAACTGACTTTCTATAAATTCAGGTTTTTCTAAGTATATTTTACTTAAAATAACTATAAATCGACTTCTATCAGTTTTGCATTTGGGATTCTGCATTATGATCGAAGGATATGAATTATTGAGTTCCTATGGAACATGAGTTTTCTAAGTCCCTTAACTTGGGAGATTGTTTACAATGCTTTTTACCACTGTCTGCCTTGTATATTATAAATTTCCAAATCAGACAAAATATATTAACAATGGGAATCATGATTTTTTTTGCAATCAACATGCTTTTCTAACTCAGTGACTACCATCTAGGCATAGCTTTTAAAATAATATGGGAATTAGAGGGGGGATATATTTAACTAAATCTTTAGAGTGCTGTTAAACAAATAACAAGTATTGTGTGTTTCTTCACATATGTTTGAAACTATTTCATTAGCTTTGCTTGAAATAAATAACCTTCTCAGTCATTTTTATAATGCATATTATAATTCAATGTATGTCTATGTGTGGGGGATACCTCACTTTGATTTTATTGCTCTATTAACCAATAGTCCATTCAAGAGTGAGGGACAAACTGTAGACTACGAGACAAGTTCAGCTGCATACTAGGATTATAAACCTGCCCAGTCTGTTAACCTCTTTAAGCCTCAATTTTCTCCTCCAAAAAAGGAAAAATAACATTTGTCTCTAGTTCTAAAGATAGAGTAGACTTGAATATCTACAGTTGTTGCTGCTTACAAGCAATGACTTGTGATATTCAGCTCTCCACTCTAGAGGAATTTGATTCCAGCAACATGGCTGCTCTGGCAAGGGATAACATCCAAAGACATTCTAGGTCTGTGTAATCTAGTTGGAATGATACCCTTTTCATCCCTCAGACTGGAATACAGTCATGCCCTTAGTACACACCTTTAATCCCTAACAACAAAAGTAAAGTTAGTTTGTAGAAGGAAGCAACCACATTTGAAAGTGACATCTAATTGATGAACAGAGAAAGAACTGGAGAAAGATTTAACCTAATGAGTCAGAGATAGGATATGGCTAATACTCAGGAGAACTGCTCAGGAAAGAAAAGCTACTTAAGGGCAACACAGAAAGAGCAGAAAGAAGCAGTATTACCAGGACAGTTTTACAGAGACAGATTGCAGGTGAAGACAGAACGATCTAGAGAAGGAGAAGGAGCCAGAAGATTAGAACAGATTGCTCAAGTTAATATGATGTCAAGCAGAAAAATTCAGTCAGGAACTGAAAGAAGCCAGATTGAATCAGTCAACTTGAAGACAAGTTTGAGCCAGAGGAGCTGAGTTGAACCAACCAGTCAGAGGTCAAAATGAGCTAGAAAGGATGAGCTTATTCAGCAGTAAGTCTCTGAAATGAAAATTACATCTGACAAATGAAAGTTACTTTTATACTCTACTGCCTAGTTTCCTTATCTACCATTAACTTATTCAAGAAATATTTTTGTATATATTTATAAATATTTTACAAATATATTTTAAAAATATTATAAATATCATATATTAGACTTATTTTTATATATTAGAAATATCACATATATCCCAATATATCTGTGTAACTTAATTCCATATTAAATATATATAGCTAATCAAATGGATATAATTAAGGAATACTATACATATGACTTAGGAATAAATATTTGTAGGTTCAACAAAGTACCAAAGAATAATGTGCACTAAGACATGAGGAGAACATATTTCCTTTATTCTAGTTGTCAAAATAAATGTTATTCTCATGACTATCTGACTAGCTCACCTGCCCTCCCCACGACTGATCCTGATCCAAGAGAGCCCTTACCCACTCAAAGGAGAAGGGGAAAGGGGATGAGAGAAGGACTGTGGGAGGGGTGACTGGGAGGCAGGCAGTGAGTAGGATATAAAGTCAATAAGTAAAAATAATAATATAAATAATAATAATAAAAGTAATTTTTAAAGAATGTAGGGAAGATGTCTGAACAGATCTTAAAATAGAAATAAATATTAACTACATTTAAAAAACAGGACAGGTATTTCTACTAGTGAAAAAATAAATGCCTGAGGATGTTTAGAGAATCTATTTAAGCATTGAGGAGTTGACAGAAAAGGACAAATTAAAGTGCTATGGCATTCATCCAAGCAGACATGATGCCCTAAATAATACAGCTGTGGTACTCATAGGAGCACGTTCCCAAATAGTTAGGATATAAAATGGAAGAGCCTTAGTGACTACTGGGTTATAAATCTAAAGAAAACTCAGTAAAGACGATGGGGGTCAACACCTGTGGCTATGAAGTAAAGTTCAAAATCTGAGGAGAAAAGTGGCCTCAGAGAGGAAGCTAAAACATGTGTTCAGTTTAGAACAGGCTGCATATTTCAGTGAGGAATATCTTGTATATAAGTAGATGAGTGAGCTTAGAGGTAACCGCTTAAGGCAAAGATTTGAGGTTTCTTGAAAATATTGCCTGCCTACTAAGATGAAGAAGGTAAGGACTAACGTAGACCATGCATGTATAGTACACAGTGCTTTGTGAAATTGTACATAAAGTAAACCAGCCTGTGTCTTTAGGTACCTCATTCAATAAAAGAAATTTCTACTCTATCCTGAATCTAATTATCAAACCAATCTCTGTATTTAGATAGAACCTGATGTTAAGGCCTCAGCTTAATCTAATAGACTCTGTCTGGATTTAGCAGAAAGCTTAATAATCACTTGTCAATCTTTACTTCTCTAATCACTGTACCATACTGGCTAGCTTCACAGGCCACACTTCCTTAGCTATACCAAGCAGCTATAGCAAAGCTGTGTGGCTTTGTAAGCTAAAAGCCTCTTAGTAGTCATAATCCTGTTTGCTTCATGAAAAATCTATCCTAACAAAAGGTCTCTAAGGAAACCTACTTTGTAAATCTGCATCTATAAATGTGGCATAATATAATTGATAATTCATTAATGCAAGCTCCTGATACAGAATTCAAGGCTGACAAATCTGAGAAAGATGGAAAAAGCAGAGAGGAAGAGAGATCTAATTTTTTTATGTTCTAGTCTTCCTAAATCTTCTCTCAGTTCATGGGCACTAAATAACATTTAGGATGTTTCTTTAACTAACATTTAGGATGTTTCTTTAGATCATATTTAACAATTTGGCATATAAAATAGTTTAAATTTTGCCTTGTAGACCATCAGAAATACCATTTGGTGTTAATTTTTAACTATGACTATCAAAAAAAGTATAAAGAAATGCTACCTACAAATTTTGTCTTGCATTGATTAATTTTCTAATTTCTTTTTTATTGTAAATTGGAAAAACTAGATACCATACATCCACCATGCCATGGAATTAAAGACATATTTTTTCATAACCATGGCCTAGCTGTACAGAGCCTCAGACTGCTGCAGTTGTTAAGTTGATAATAGATAAAGATTGTTCCAAGTCTTATCCTTTAAGATTGAATTGGTCCTTAATATCAAGTGGAATGATCTTTTTTATCATCATCAAACTGTCCTTGAAAACATTGTTTGTCTACATATAATCATTTCAAGATTAAAAAAAAAAGTCTTTCCTATGATTGAAAAAAACAAACACCCAATTTATACTGCTGATTTTTTAAGTCTTGAAACTGTCTCAATCCTAGGTTCAGATGACAAAAGTTATGATTATGTAACAAGCAATATCAGGAAAATTACCTATTACAGTAACATTTTGTGAATTATCAAAATTGTAAGAGATAAATGCTCAAAATATAGCACACTTAATTTTCCTGCCATTTACACAGAAGAGTAGAACCTGGCTACTTTGTTTTCTCTACAAAAGTAAAAGGAAGCAATTTTTTTCCTAATTTTGAAAAATGTTTATCCCTTTCCCTAAGGATTTCATAAATTCATTGATTTTCATAGCTGAGTAATACTCCATTGTGTAAATGTAACACATTTTCTATATCCATTCCTCTGTTGAGGGACATCTGGGTTCTTTCCAGCTTCTGGCTATTATAAATAAGGCTGCTATGAACATAGTGGAGCATGTATCCTTATTACATGTTTGAGCATCTTCTGGGTATATGCCCAGGAGTGGTATAACTGGGTCCTCTGGTAGTATTATGTCCAATTTCCTGAGGAACTGCCAAACTGATTTCCAGACTAGTTGTACCAACTTGCAATCCCACCAGCAATGAAGGAGTGTTCCTATTTCTCCACATCCTCTCCAGCATCTGCCGTCATCTGAGTTTTTGATCTTAGTTATTCTGATTGGTGTGAGGTGGAATCTCAGGGCTGTTTTGATTTGCCTTTACCTGATGACTAAGGATGTTGAACATTTCTTTAGGTGCTTCTTAGCCATTTGGTATTCCTCCATTGAGATTTCTTTGTTTAACTCTGTACCCCATTTTTTAATAGGATTATTTAATTCTCTGAAGTCTAACTTCTTGAGTTCTTTGTATATATTGTATATTAGCCCTCTATTGGATATAGGATTAGAAAAGATATTTTCCCAATCTGTTGGTTGCTGTTTTGGAGGAGAGGCCCTTGGTCCTGTGAAGGTTCTATGCCCCAGTGCAGGGGAATGCGAGGTCCTGGAAACAGGAGAGTGTGGTTTGGTGAGCAGAAGGAGAGGGGAGGGAACACGATTTTTTTTTCCGGAGGGAAACCAGGAAAGGGAATATTATTCGAAATATAAATAAATAAAATATCTAATAACATAAAAAAACAAAAACTGTTTATCCTAATAATGTCATGGAAGAAGTGTTCCTCTGGAAAAGACAGTATGTTGTGTGAGGTGCATTTCCACAGTGACTGAAGAAGGTGCTGGCACAGGTGTCAGGAAATCAGTTTGCTCCTGTACCAAGGAATAGAGCCCCTGCCATGATGATCCTAACCATATGGCTCACAGGCCCTGAGAATTGGTTTGTAGAAGGGAAAAGGAAAAACTATCCTGTACAACTGGTGGATGTAATCTATAATACTAATAGTTTGCTCAATTTAAATATAGGAGAGAATTGGAAACTCAAGAGATAATATTATTTCTTTATCGAAAAATTTTAAACTAAAAGGTCAAATTTTCTAGCCCGAGAGAAAAACCCAAAATGGTTCTTCTAGACACCTAAGCTGGGTAATCATATCATATTTTATCCATGAAGCATTTATTCAGTTCAAACTCACCTACCTAAGCTACCAACAGGTTAATGATTCTAACCAAAGGAGACTTCCTTGCTTTCCTTTTATATTTTAATTTAAATTAAAAGAAACCACTTCTTTTCTGACAATTTACATAAGCATACCTCTCCCAGCCAACAACCAGGATGGTCTTCTTAAGAATCAGAATCTGAGAAATGTCCACAACTCCATCTTGACCAATATTAAGAGTATGGTGACAATAGCCATTAAAGTCCCATACCTTTAAGAGAAAAATAAAAATCAACACTGAAATTGAAACATAAAAATATCTCTAGTGTTTAAAACACAACAGTGTAATAGGAAGCATTTGTTAAATGTGGTAGTTACATTCTGTAGTAGTTTTCCTCAACTGTCAATTTTGTGGGATTTAAAATCACTCAGGAGACTCATCTCCTATCTTGTTCACCCATGAGAGAGCAGCAAGTAGATCACAGCAGTATGAAAAATGGTCAAAGAAGAAAGAGGTTTCAGTGAATTTAAAGTCGCAGAGAAGGCAGTAGTAATGAAAACAGCATAATTATTAAGAGATTAATGCCATTAAAGACACAAATTATATTCTCCATAAGAATAACAGAAAAAGTGCAGCCAGGCATGGTTGCACACTCCTTTAGTCCCAGCACTTAGGAGGCAGAGGTGCCAGGATCTCTGTGAATTCAAGACCAGCCTGGTCCTGGTCTACAAAGAATGTTCCAGGATAGCCAGGGCTACACAGAGTAACCGTATCTCAAAAAAAAAAAAAAAAAAAAAAAAAAAAAAGTGAGGGGCATCAAGACATAATCTCAACCATCAAAGTCTACAACTTGCTAAAATTCAGAAGTCATACCAGTCAGAAGAACAGGTGAGAGACCCACTTGGTTTGGTTGTGAAAGACCCATTCTACTTCCCATCCTACTTTCCACTATGTTATCATACCCCTATCCCCCAACTCCATCAGTCTTCCAATGCCCTGGAGCAGACCACAGCAGTCCACACCACTCAGAAGAACAAGTTCAGATCACCAAATTCAGAAGAACAGATGTAGAGCAAGACAGTCAGAAAAATAGGCTAACTTAGACTTCCTGATAGACCAGAGACCATACCAGCCATCAAAATCCCCAGATATGTGGTCCACTTGCATAACTCCTCTGCTTCTTTGGTGCCCTACCTACTATCCCAAATCCCCACTCTTTCCTCATCCCCAATTACAACCTCAAAATTTGGGAGGAGACCACCTTCTGGACCAAATGTCAAGCTAGATACACAACTGGATCAAAGATCACACCAGAAATCTAGACCAAAAAGACCAGAAGACCAAAGAAGAAGTAGAAACCAAGAAACAAAACACCCATTCAAAAAAAAAAAATCAGAAATTGCCAATAAATCTCATAATCATCTCAGATGTTTAGTTATATACACTATATAAAAACAATTAACACTAGCTAGAGTAATATAGGACCAACAGGGCTAGCTATCATACTACAGCAAACCCT
>JADRCC010525277.1:2750-17297 GCA_019843855.1 Hylomyscus alleni
CTGTATAGTCCTGGCTGTCCTGGAGCTCACTCTGTAGACCAGGCTGGCCTCAAACTCAGTTATCCGCCTGCCTCTGCCTCCCAAGTGCTGGGATTAAAGGCGTGCGCCACCACCGCCCGGCTTCAAAACTTCATTTTTAATAGAAAAAAAAAGTATGTCCTAAACTCTCTATGGTTTCTCAATAGGCTTCAACTAGATAATGAAACAAAAACTGGAAAAGGTGAACTAAGCTAACCAACTTACACTTGTCAAAATACAACTAAGGCTACAGTTATCAAAACAGTGTGGTATTAGGGAAATAATACAAATAGATAGGTCAATGGGACAGAACAGAACTCAGAAATAAATTTTCATACAGTCACATAGTTATCAACAGGAAATCAAGATCGTTCAATGAGAAAAGGGCAGATTTCCACAGATGGTGGTGGGAATATTGGCTAGCCATATGCAAGAGCCAACTGGAGGCCCTTACCTTATGCCCTATATAGAAATTAGCCCAAATGTACCTATACTTAAGTGTGGAATTAAAAACACTAACATTGTTAGGAAAATAACATAGTGAAAAAGTTTCATGTCACTGAATTTAGCAATGATATCTTGGATATGACTCCAAAAGGATGTGAAGGAGAGAGAGAAATTGATTCTTAAAATTTGTTTTCACAAAACCTAAAAAGTGATTGTTTCACAAAGGACACTATGAGCCAGACATGCTGGTACACTCCTTTAATCCCAACACTCTGGAGAGAGAGAGGCAGGAGGATTTCTGTGAGTTTTTGACCAGCTTTCAGGACAGCTGGGAATATGTGACTATACTGGTTGGTTTTGTGTGTCAGCTTGACACAAGCTGCAGTCATCAGAGAAGAAGGAGCCTCAGTTGAGGAGATGCCTCCATGAGATCCAGCTAAAAGGCATGTCCTCAGTGATCAGGGACCTATTATGGGTGGAGCCATCCCTGGGCTGGAGGTCCTGGGTTCTATAAGAAAGCAGGCTGAGCAAGTCATGAGGAGCAAGCCAGTAAGCAGCACCCCTCCACAGCCTCTGTACCAACTCCTGCCTTCTTGTTCCTGCACTGTATGAGTTCTTTGTCCTGACTTCTTTCAGTGATGGACTATGATGTGTAAGTGTAAGCCAAATAAACTCTTTCCTCTCCAACTTGCTTTTGGTCATTGTGTTTCATCACAGCAATGGAAATCCCGACTAGGACACACTTATCCAAAAAAGATCCAAAGATGATCAACAACCACAGAAAGACGCTTAGTATCAATGGCGATCAATGATACGCAAATTAAAGCCACAGTGAGGTACCACTTCATACTCATTAGGACAGATGTTACAAAACAAACAAGCCCAGAATATAATAAGTGCTGGGAGGATTACAAACTGGGAGGAGGAAGAGGAGGAGGAGGAAGAGGAGGAGGAGGAGGAGGAGGAGGCCGCTGCCAACCACGACGATGGTATGATTGAGAAAGGGTTTCTCTGTGTAGACCTGGCTATCCTGGAATCTCATTCTGTAGATCAGGCTGGCCTCTAACTCACAGAGATCCACCAGCTTCTGCCTCCCAAGTGCCAGCACTGACTCCAAAGAAATTTTTTAATGTAATTTTTATCTTTACTTTTAAGAATTTTATACATGTATACATTGAATTTTGGAGTTAGATGTGCTACCATTGTACCGTGAGGCCCATAGTATGTATTTGATCATGTCTACCCCTAGTTTCTCCCACTCGATTTGCTCTGGGCCCTCCTCCCTCTAATACATCTCCATCTCAACTTTTTATGCTCTTAAAAAACAAAAACAAAAACAAAACACACTGAGTTCAGTTTATGCTGCCTGTACACTGCTCATGCTGTAGGAGCCTGGAGGTGAGCCAGCGGCCAGGTCCCTCTCCTGAGAACCTCTAACCATCACGTTCTAACCACAGAACACCCTAAGAGCCTAAAGGCTGGACCGGGTGCGTCCAGACACAAGGGACCAAGCTCTGCCCTACAGAGTAAAACGCCCAAGCTCAGGACTTGAAATGCTATCAGTCCCCATTCTGGAAATCCCCAGCCTGGAAAGCTCTGTCCCCAAGAAACTCCACATAAACTCTGTCTTCTGCTAATGGAGGAAGGTCATACTAAGGCCAGCGTGAGTTCACAGCCGTGGACTCTTGACTGTGATTACAGTGTTCTGCTGCCTCTCACCTGAGCAGAGGCAGCCACCCTCCTGGGCTTTTCCTTCCCAGTAAATCTCTCCTGTGAGCTTTGTTGTGTGGCTCGCTTGATTTTGTGGTATTTCTTGACTACTGACTGCCAGAATAACTCTCCCTTCAGAACTGTAACATTCACATTGGGACACACCCCCAGAGCAGACTATCTACTGGAGCAAGGGGCAACAGGCAAGTGGCCATCCTCCCAAAGAAAAATGACTCCTTTCCCTCTCTTTATTGCCAATAGCTCCTCGGCTAGGCGTGAAGTCTCAGGAGCCTTCCCTTCCCTCCATCCCATCCATCCTGGAACTTTGACTGGCCTGATATTGCTCAGGGAGCCACAGCGGCCCTGAGTTCATGAGAGCCGGGGCCGACAGCCATGCTGTGTCCAGAAGACAGAACTTCACATCCATCCTTTCTTGTCTCTATTGCTTATAGTCTTCCTGCCCCGTCTTCTGAGATGTTCCTTGAGCCTTGGGGTCAGGAAGAGGTTCCACACCGGAAGAGGTTGTTCTGTTTAAGGTTGAAGGTTCAGCGGTCACTCATTCTCAGCAGTCTGAAGAATTGAGTCTCTGTATTAACAACTGCCATGGCAAAAAAAAAAAAAAAAGCTTCTCTGACCAAGGTTGAGGGCAGCCCTAATTGCACGTCTATACAGATATTTAGAAGGCAATTTGACATCATAACCATGGATCAAGACAACAATAATCAAGCCTGTGACACCCCGACCCCCAGCCGTGAGCTCTTGACTGTAACAACATCACCAGGCATGAATTCCCTCCTGTGGAACAGGCCCCAAACCCAGAAAGCCTCGCATTACCCCAACAGTGGTCATGTCACTATTGCGCTAATGGGCATGTCTTGCTGGACAGGTCCAATAATATAGTGTGCAGCGTCCAGCATTATTCACAGTAACTGAAGGTGGAAACAACCCAAATACCCATTGGAAGATGAAGAGACAAGCAGAGAAACATTACAAATGAAAATATTTTTCAACCATTAAAAAGAAAGGAACTTTGGGACCTACTCTAACATGGGGGAACCTTGAAATTTTGTTAAGTTAAATAAGCCACTCACAAGGAGACAAATATTGTATGACTCCATGCTCATGAGTTACCTACAGCAATCAAATCCATGGAGACAGAAATAAAATATGCTGTTTAAATGGGCTGCAGAATCCCTGAGTAGAAAGAGCTGGCCAGGGTTCATAAGTAATGGAATCCTTGCTTGCTCTGCAAATAGAAGTGAAACTTAATTGGAGCTATTTCTTTTCAAAGACCATACTAAAAGGAAACAGATTCAGGCGTGGTGCCACGGACCTGTAATCCTAGTGATGTGGAAGACTAAGGCAGAGGAATCGCAAGTTCCAAGTCAGGCTGAGGTACAGAATAAGTCAAGGTGAGCCTGGGCTGTTCGGCAAACCCCCATCCTGGAACAAAACAAAGAAAGGAAGAGAGGAAATAGGGAAGAAGAGAAAGAAGGAAAGAAAGAACATGTAGTTCAGATAAGCAGAAACAGCCAATAGGAACAGACCCAGGATTTCTAATTGAAGAGACAAAGGGAGGCAACCCGAAAGCAGTAACCAAGCAGCCATTGTCTGTGCTTTCTCTCTTGTCTGACCAGTAAGTGCCTCCCCTTCATGCTCCCCTCATGGAGCTCAAACCACGTCCTTTTGTAACTGCCTAAGTCAGAAATGGTTGTTAGCACCAATAGGCTCCAGCATTTGTATGTTTTTGCAACCGAATTTGTAGCCCAGGCTAGCCTCAAAGTTGTTATGGAACAAAGAATGAACTTGAACTTCTAATTCTGCTGCTTCTATTTCTGAAGTCCCAGGCGTAGGCATGTGCCGGGTTTATGCAGTAGCAGGGACCAAACCCAAGGCTTTGCGTATGTTGGGCAACTGAGCTGTATACCCAGCCCCTGTTCAAATGAATCAAGATCTGTTGGGATAGGAGAGATGGCTCAGCGGTTAAGAGCACTGACCTAGAGTGGCCTCAGTCTCTACAGCCTTCAGCTCTCCCAACCCTCTTACCGTGGTGCCAAGGAGTAAGAAAGGGTGGCGCTGGCGCCTGTGAGCATCCAACATGGCACTCAAGGGGAAGTCAGAGCAGACGTCAGCATTGAGCACGAAGAAAGCCTCAGGTGCCCCTGCCAGGATCTGGTCCCGAAAATGGTAGAGGCCACCCCCTGTGCCAAGGGGAGCAAACTCCTGCAGGTACCTGTCCCCGGGAACCCCAGCCAGCTCAGTGAGACATCATGAGCCAGGGCACCTGACACACCCTCCCCCAATACTTTTACCCTTGTCAGCAGTACTTCTGGCCTAGGCCTGCAGGCTACCATGATTGGCTTTGAGGACAAATAAACAAATTCTGGGGACTGGAGAGATGGCTCAGCAGTTAAGAGCACTGACTGTTCTTCCAAAGGTCCTGAGTTCAAATCCCAGCAACCACATGGTGGCTCACAACCATCCCTAATGAGATCTGATGCCCTCTGGTGTGTCTGAAGACAGCTATAGTGTACTTTCATATAATAAATAAATAAATCTTTAAAAAAAAAATCTGTTGGGATAGGAGAGATGGCGCAGCAGTTAAGAACACTGGCTGTGTCGGGCGGTGGTGGCGAACACCTTTAATCCTAACACTTGGAAGGCAGAGGCAGGTGGATTTCTGAGTTCGAGGCCAGCCTGGTCTATAGAGTGAGTTCCAGGACAGCCAGAGCTATACAGAGAAACTCTGTCTCGAAAAAAACAACAAACAAACAAACAAACAACAACAACAAAAACCACTGACTGCTCTTCTGGAGGACCTGGGTTCAATTCCCAACATCCTGTAACTCAGGTTCCAGCTGTAGACCTTCTTCTGGATTTCTTGGACATCCATGTACATCCATGTACTTCTTGTGCATGCATGCGGGGTGTAGAAATACATACATACATACATAAAGGCAAAACACCCATATTTAATTAAAAATAATTTAAAAAAATTTTTTTTTAAGATTAGCACCTTAGTTTACTTTTTGACAGTTTTTTGTTTTATTTTGTTTTTTGCTTGTTTGGTTGGTTGTCCGGTTTTGTCTTTTTGAGATAACGTTGCTCTGTGTAGCTCTGGTTGTCCTGGAACTCACTATGTAGACCAGGCTAGCCTTGAACTCACAGAGATCTGGCTGCTCTGCTGGGATTAAAGGCATAGGCTACCATGATTGGCTTTGAGGACAAATAAACAAATAAAGCAAGTAAATAAAGGCCAATTTTATGTCGTTATATTTTATAATGATAAAATAGGACTCAGTTATGAGAGAACTAAAACAGGTCACTCTCTACGACACCTGTGTTTACTGACAACCGCTTGCTTCAGAACAGCATGTAAAATACTTTAAAAGGGGAAAAAGCCAGGTGCGGTAATGCTTGCCTGAAATCCTAGCACTCTGGAAGTTAAGGCAGGAAAATCATGAGTCTAGGCTACAAAAAGAAAAAAAATAAAGGTCAGCTCCATAAATACAATCAAAGGCAACAGCTGCCGCCACCTAAACTTGGTTTCGTGGCTCAGGGACAGGGGTGGGCTAGAATAGTTAACTGTTGAAAAATGGGATCCAGTAACTTTTCCCTTTAAACTCTTTTTGTATACCTTGTGTTTTGATCGTGAGCATTGCCCATCCCAGAAGATAAGGCTTATTTTTAGTGTCCAGTTCCCAGTGGCCCCCTTGGGAAGCCAAGGCCTTGCTCCAGCGCCTTCTCGAGCATGTTTTGGGGTCGTCCCTTTTCTCCCGCCGGCGTTTCAGCCCCCAGGGTGTTGTTTTACTGCTGTCTGTGGCTGTAGATCCTCAGGAGTGGAACTGCGTCTTGGAAAAAGTCCCAGTTGGTTTGAAGCCAAGAGCCTGGGAGTTGTTGATTTTGACTAGAGATGATGCGGTTTATTTATTTGTTTTCTGCCTCATTTCACCAAGCAACTAAAGGCTAGGGCTGGCCTGAAAGCCATTCCCTTATGTGTACCAGGGATGGCTCACAAAGCCCCAGCAACACCCTTCTTAGCAGCTTCATAGAAATGTCCTATACATTCATAGCTATGTCCTTATACACCCCATTTCTTTGGATTGCAGATGACTAAAGTCAACATCAAGGGTCTTTAGTAGAAAAAGGAGTTTCTTGATCTAAGTAGGGAACAAGACATGATAAAGGTTTAGGAGTTGGAGCTGGCAACCACACCCAGGCCAACAGCTTCTCCTCCCCAGCTTTCCATGTGTAGCAAGTTGACAGTCTCCCCGCCACACACACACACACACCAAACAGAAGTCAGGAAACAAGGTGACCACAGGGGCAGGTTTAGTAAACCTCAATTTATTCATAAATTCCAGAGATCTCTGGTTGGTCCTGCTCAGACGCAGCACCCCTTGAGTCAGGAGATGCAATGGCTGGGATTTGAGTCACGTAGCTCCTCATTGTGCCTAGAGAAGAGGTGACATGTCATCTAAGAGATGGACAAGGGCCCAGAAAATGACCATGACAACTGAAGGTGCTGCCTGGGATGTGTCAAGGGTCCATACAGCCTCCAAAATCCTCTAGAAGCACACAATCCGGATTGGGAGCTGAGGTCCCAAAAGAACTAGAACATAACAGCTTGCACTGACTTTCTGAAGGCTGGATAAGAATATCTGGAGCTCCCCACCCATTTCATAAATGTGTCTCAGATAAAAAATTAGCTGCTTAATGTGAAACGCTTTGAAAAAAACTGCAGTCACAAGTCCTTCACAGTTCACTTGCTGTAGACACATCCACAAACCAAAGCCTCATGTTTGGTTTCAGACTCGGGGACAAGGGACTGAGGAACATATTTTACACACCAAAGCAGACCTGGCCTCCAGGTTCCCCCAGCATCCCTCAGTCCCTACCTGGTATATCCTGCCCTCAACCTTGAACTTTCCAGCCCAGGGGCTGGGTTGCCCTTTCCTCAGAGGCTTGTCCCTATATAATCCAGACAGTTTGGTCTCTCTTTTCCTTCTCTCCCTGAGCTAGAGCCCTTTCTCTCTTTCTCTTCCCTCCCCTCCCACCCCCTCTCCCCTGGCCTTAATCTTTGGGGCCAGTGAACTCACCTGAGAGCAGCTCCCCAATAAATATAATCTAATTTAATACAATCTAATCTGGCTTGAACTGGCTCATTACACTGGCAGAGAAATAACTTATCACCTAGACCCTGTGGTCAGGCTACGGCACTGTGCTACGCTACACAGGGGCATCCACACGGCCCCTGCTTCATGATGCAGTTGGAGAACTGGGGAGTCACAGGCTGTGGTGTTCTCATCAGGGATCAGTACATATAAGGCATTGTTGTTATTGTTGTTGTAGGTTTTATTGTCTCCCTGGCCTGTTCAAAGGCTCATTGCACAGTCATGCAAAGCTGCTTGGCCCCACTCTATGACTAAGGACCCTGAGTGTTAGGGAGGCCAAGGACATGTGTTTTAGCACCTCCTTCTTTCTGACCAACCCTAGGTAGGACTTCGACTCCTAATCCAGGGCTCCGTTTCTAGGATTGAGCTATGGATTCCTGATCTAGCACTCTTCTCCTAAGGTTTATGTTCTAGAAGGGTCAGGCCTAAGTGAAGAGCCACAGCAACAGTGTACAGAGAAATGTAGATGCCCTTAGTGGGTCGGTGAGTGCATTGTGCTTCAGGGAAGAGGAAGGCAAACACACTCCAGGGCTTCATCTCTGTTGGGGTCCCCGGGTGACTGAAGCTTGTCACTGCCAGCCTTCCTTGACACCTCCATCTTCTCAGGTGCCTGGCTCCCCGTCCCCAGAACGCCTCTCCTGTACCTTGCTCACTAGCCCGTGCTTTTGCTTTTCTTCTCCTCTATAAATACCAGCTCTGGTATTTCGCCTTGGCAGCTGTTGCTGCTAGGGAGATGGCTGGCTTGACATGCACCTCCTGACAAAACACAAACCCGTGGTGTGAGTGGGTGTGGGTGGTGTGAGGAGGGGGATGAATCAGAGAGGGGGGCGAGGGAGACAGGGGCGCAGGAGTCAGGCAAAGGCGATGCGGGGGTTTGACTACACGCAATTGGAAACAGCCATCAGAATCTTTCTGGAAACTATCTTGCTGGCTATAAACTTGAGGGAAGCAAAAGGCCTACATTCCTCCCAAGGGAAACTGAGGCTCAGACTTACAACCCAGGTGTCAGTGATATGCATAAGGAATCAGACACTGGCCAGGGTTACTCTTTGACTAACTTACTAACCTATGCTACAGGCCTACCTAGAGATTCCTTTGATGGACTGGTAGACTCCTGTCTGAGTTTTGCCCGCAATCGTTGGAGACCTCAGCATTTTCTAGGCAACTTTTGCAAATAAAACACTTCTGGGGTCCTTCTTGTTCATTCCAATAACCTAAAACCTCTCCTGAGAGAAAATAGGTGGCCTCAAACAAATGAAATTCTCTAGCCCGCTTCCCCCAGGATAAGGCAGGCATCCAAATGGAAAAAAGGGGGGCGGCCAGGGGTCTCCTGTCAGCTCCCTGCCCTGTGAAATCCAGCAGGCCTGCCTGTCTTCTGTCCTCTTAGGGCTGTCCAGGGGCGCAGGCCTCCTGCGGGGGAGCTGGCCTCCCCGCCCCCTCGCCTGCGGCCGCCCTTTTCCTGGCAGGACAGAGGGATCCTGCAGCTGTCAGGGGAGGGGCGGCGGGGGGTGATGTCAGGAGGGCTACAAATAGTGCGGACAGCTAAGGGGCTCTGTTTCCCCTCTTCACATCCACTCTCCAGCCGGCTGCCCGCCCGCTGCCTCCTCTGTGCGTCCGCCCAGCCTCGTCCACGCCGCCACCATGAGCCAGGCCTATTCGTCCAGCCAGCGCGTGTCCTCCTACCGCCGCACCTTCGGCGGCGCCCCGGGCTTCTCGCTGGGCTCCCCGCTGAGCTCTCCCGTGTTCCCTCGAGCAGGCTTCGGTACCAAGGGCTCCTCGAGCTCAATGACATCACGCGTGTATCAGGTGTCGCGCACGTCGGGCGGGGCCGGAGGCTTGGGGTCGCTGCGGGCTAGCCGGCTGGGGACCACCCGAGCGCCATCCTATGGCGGGGGCGAGCTGCTGGACTTCTCGCTGGCCGACGCGGTGAACCAGGAGTTCCTGGCCACGCGCACCAACGAGAAGGTGGAGCTGCAAGAACTCAATGACCGCTTCGCCAACTACATCGAGAAGGTGCGCTTCTTGGAGCAGCAGAACGCCGCCCTCGCCGCCGAGGTCAACCGGCTCAAGGGACGGGAACCGACTCGGGTCGCTGAGCTCTACGAGGAGGAGATGCGTGAGCTGCGGCGCCAGGTGGAGGTGCTCACCAACCAGCGGGCCCGCGTCGACGTGGAGCGTGACAACCTGATAGACGACCTGCAGAGGCTCAAGGCCAAGTGAGGGCCCAGCGCCTTCTAGATCTTTCCCCTCATCCCCATCCCCCTGGAGGCACCCCGCTCCCGGGGCCTGAGACCCTCCTCAGCCCATGTTTGGAAAAGGTCATTCTCCCTGTGTTCGATAAGGAGAGATGGACTCCGGATCTTTCCGTGGCTCCTTCTATGTAACACTGGAGTAGTTGTCTTGGGGAGGTAGACAGAAGAAATGGAGGATCTTGCCTAGTGCACAGTGGGCAGTTGCCTTTCAAAGGATGCTAAGTGGCTGGAGTGACAGTAGTGTGGTGATGATCCCAAGGAAAGGGCCAGGGCACGGTCAGAGGGAGAAGAGAGGCTGATGGGAGCCTGGAAGGATGGATGGGCTGGGAAGAGCAGGAAGGAAGCCAGGCAGCAGCTTTCAGCTCAGCTGTGATGAGGCCCGAGGGAGGGGAAGGGGGTGGGGAGCTTGGTCCCCTGGCCTAGCTGAGGCAATGCTATTGCGCTAGGTAAATGGATAGACTTGAGTAAAGGAGACAGTGGATAAGGGCTGTGGCCCACCATGATCCAGTAAAAAAACGGCTGAGTAATCCGGATATAGGGGCACACCCCTGTAATTCCAGCACTTGGGAGGATGATACAGGAGAGTTGCCATGAGTTCTAGATAAGCCTGGGATACAGAGCAAGTACAAGGCCAACTGGGGCCTACATAGCAAGATTTGTTTTAAAAAAAATTTTTTTTAAAGACAGAAAAGACTCCGTACTGACAGTCTTGTTTCTGTTTACCCAACTGAGCAGAGTCACCTTCTTGCCACCAAAGTCACAAACATTTATTTAGATCTTACATGGGTCAGGCTAAGCCTGGGAACACAGAGGAGGATAAAATAAAACAGAGTTCCTAACCCCGGGGGAGGTCAGTCTATCTGGGACACAAGACTTCAAGGGTGTGGCTCCAGGGTTGAGATGGAGCCACTTCCTGCTCCCCCCCCCGTGGGCGGGGCCTCCGCTGCTTTTTTTTCCCCTAGGCCTCTTGTTCCTATCCAACTACCAGGACTTGTCCCTATGTCCTGAGCTGGCTCCCTGATAGGTCCCCAGCCAGTAGTTTTCTACAACTGGCTCTGTCCCTCACTATTTCTCTGTCTGTCTGTCTGTCTATTCTGGCTAGGCTACAGGAGGAAATCCAACTGAGAGAAGAAGCAGAGAACAACTTGGCTGCCTTCCGAGCGGTGAGCCCTCTTTGGTCCCCAGCGGTCATCTCTCCTCTCTCTCTGGTCCCCACTTGAGCTGTTCCTGACTCTGACATTGTTATTTCCTTCATCCAGGATGTGGATGCAGCCACTCTAGCTCGAATTGACCTAGAACGAAGAATTGAGTCACTCAACGAGGAAATTGGGTTCCTTAAGAAAGTGCACGAAGAGGTACCAGGACCATTGGGTGATGTTGAAGGCAGCTAGAAGAGGGGGGTGGAGTTGGAGGGTGGGGTTAGGGGTGGGGCTAACTCTGAAATGGGGTGTGTGTGAAGGTGCTTTGGGAGGGTCCAGAAGGGGACTGAAGCCCTGCTCTGCCCTACAGGAGATCCGTGAGCTTCAGGCCCAGCTTCAGGAACAGCAGGTCCAGGTGGAGATGGACATGTCCAAGCCAGACCTCACAGCCGCTCTCAGGGACATCCGGGCTCAGTATGAAACCATCGCGGCTAAGAATATCTCTGAGGCTGAAGAATGGTACAAGTCCAAGGTGGGTGGTCTAGCCTAGGAACTCTGGCACCTGTCCTCCTCTATCTCCATGTCAAATGCTTCCGGTACTTGCATCCATGGAGTAGGGTGAGCCTAGAGTCTCCATACTCCTTTGCCTATGCTGCATCCTGCTTCTCTCCATTCCAGAGACCCTCCCTCTCTCTCTCTGTCCTCAGGTTTCAGACTTGACTCAGGCAGCCAATAAGAACAATGATGCGCTGCGCCAAGCCAAGCAGGAGATGATGGAATACCGACACCAGATCCAGTCCTACACCTGCGAGATTGATGCCCTCAAGGGCACCGTGAGTCCCTCCCCATCCCCAACGACCTCAGCTTCTTTCTGCCTACAACTTTAGCTCATACCCTCACCTTGTGATGCTTTGAGCCCCTTACAGACCCTCTGGCCTCCATCTCACAGAGAGGTGAAACCAGATGGGTGGATTCTTAGTTGGGTACTAAGGAATCAGATGAGCCCTAGAGGGTGTCTCCCTATAGGGTTGGATGACTGGTACACTCCTTTTTAGGTGGTTTATTCTGAATGGCCACGTAAGACTTTACTAGAGCTCAGGGTTCACAGCTAAGAAAAAGCGTTTGAGGGTTCTTCTACCTGACCACGACTACATGGGGTTGCCTCCAACCTCCAACACTGGGGTCTCATTTCCATCCCGGTTCTCTAAGACCCTCCCTCCTAGACATGCTCAGAGCCTAAACCTTGACTTGGACCACCTCATCCCTTGCAGAACGACTCCCTGATGAGGCAGATGAGGGAGCTGGAGGATCGCTTCGCCAGCGAGGCCAGTGGCTATCAGGACAACATTGCTCGCCTGGAGGAGGAGATCCGGCACCTAAAGGATGAGATGGCCCGCCATCTGCGGGAGTACCAGGACCTGCTCAATGTGAAGATGGCTTTGGATGTGGAGATCGCCACCTACCGGAAGCTGCTGGAGGGCGAGGAGAGCAGGTGAGGGTTTGGGTGTAGGGTTGGTGCTGGGAGCCCAGTCTATAGGGTGCTGGAAGCCCAGTCCACCCCATATCTCAACAAGACCCGGAAACAGTTTTTATACAAGAGGCCATCATTCCGCCCATTAGCAGAAAATTAATAAGGGCCACCTGGGTAAAGCAAGATGTAATTAACAGCTTTTTATTAAAAAAAAAAAAGAGAGAAGTGTAAGTATTCCCTCATCCACCTTTAGAATTAAGAACCCACAGCATAAAATCATATTTGGCAATAAGTAATAAAATATTACTGCCAGTCAGGGGAGCCATGCAAGCAGAGTGGAAAATGATGAGGATGGAAGGGGGCGGGGCTAGAGACAAACAGAGCCAGAGAAGCAGGAAGCCTTGTACACGGATGGCCTCAGAGAGGAGGCTAAGGCGAATGGATAAACAGACACACACAGTCATTTGTGCTCAAAGAAGATACAGATGACGTGCTCAAAGCAATCCACCCAAACTCCAGATAAGAAACAGGAGTGTGACCCGGCAAGGGTGACATCCGCCTTTAATCCCAGCACACAGGGGGAGGGGGGGAGGGGAGGCAGAGGCAGGCGGATCTTTTAAGTTCGAGGCCAACCTGGTCTACAGAGTGAGTTCCAGGACAGCCAGGGCTACATAGAGAAACCCTGTCTCAAAAAAAAAAAAAAAAAAAAAAAAAAAACAAAAACAAAAAACAAAAACCAACACACACACACAGTCCTGTAAGGGAATCTCCTAGGAGACAGAAACATTATGAATCTGGATTGTACTGGCAGTTACATGGAGATAGACTTCTCAAAAGGCCCAACAATATTCATAAAAAGCATGACAGCATGTCTAGGTATAGACTTATAAGGAAAATTTAGGGTTTTTACTTGTTTCTTTTGAGAAGAGTCTACTATAGCTCAGGCTGGCCTCATACATGCTATGTAGTTCAAGGATGACCTTGAACACCCATTCCTCTTGTCTCCATTTCCTAAATGGACCTGAACAGGGACCTGAACAGGCTGTGCCACCATGCCTGGTTCATGTGGTGCTAGGGGTTGAACCACAGCTTCATGCATGCTAAGCAAGCTACCTACCAACGGAGCTCCATTCCCCACTCCTGCATTTTGTAGAACGTACACCTAGCACAACACGAATGACCTTTTAAGGTAGCTAGTGCCAGATCCTCTCTTCTAGACTAGGCATAAACGGCTCGATCCTGGATCTGGCCTGCATGGGGGGTGGGTACAAAGTGAGTTTCTCAGCTACTGTTCATGCCTCCCCTAGTGCTGGGAGCAAGGAAGGTCTGGGGGGCCGGGAGGATGCAGTGGGTCAGTTGTGCCTGAGGTCAGGATTAGAATGGGTGAACTTTCAAGAAGGGGCAATTTCTGGGATGGCTAGAGTCGGTTCTTGATCTGTGCATTATGAGTAGTAGGGGTGTTGGGCTCAGTGGGACTGCGACAGCTGGAAGTGTTTGGGGAGAACCAGACTAAAGAGTGATGAGCAGGATTTCAGGGGTACATGTGAATGTCCTTAACCCTCTGGGGACGTGGTCTCTCCCTTTTCAGGATCAACCTCCCTATCCAGACCTTTTCTGCCCTCAACTTCCGAGGTGAGTGTGTGCTGGATGGTAGAGGTGGGCTGCAGGGATTCAGTTTGGGTAGGAGAGAAGGATAGACCCCTGGAGGAGGCCAGGCATGAAAGAAAAAGAAGACTTGTTTCTTTTGAGAAGTGTCTACTATAGCTCAGGCTGGCCTAGATTAAGCGCCGAGGTGGTGATGGTGGTGATGGTGGTGGTGGTGGTGCTGGTGGTGATGATGGTGGTGGTGGTGCTGGTGGTGATGATGGTGGTGCTGGTTTGTATCCTCTTGTGCTGACTACATCCCCCCAGCCTCCTGGATTATTGGTTCTTAAGAATCAGATATGTCGCCTGGCGGTGGTGGCATACGCCTTTAATCCCAGCACTTGGGAGGCAGCGGCAGGTGGATTTCTGAGTTCGAGGTCAGCCTGGTCTACAGAGTGAGTTCCAGGACAGCCAAGGCTATACAGAGAAACCCTGTCTCGAAAAAACCAAAAAAAAAAAAAAAAAAAAAAAAAAAATCAGATATATCCTGGATCCCAAACTCTGGAAGCTGCAGGAGTGTTCCCCTGGCAGCAGGAGCATCTCGCTCTCTGCACAGGAAGGTACCCCCTGCTCACAAACTGTCTGGAATGCTGCCAGAGAGCACTTGGCACACCATTCTCTAGCTGTTTGTGGAGAGCCGTATTTGTGGGAGCAAGATGTTGGATGCACATTTGAAAAAAAAAAAAAAAAAA
>JADRCC010525282.1:1229-15177 GCA_019843855.1 Hylomyscus alleni
TAGGACCACAATTTTAGCTTTTATCATCTGTTTTGTTCAGTGATTACGTACTGGTCTTATTCATAGATATGGAACTTATCATTGAAGGGGACGAATTGTACTTGATTCTCTCTTTGAGATGGAATATGGCCATTCAGGTGAGATGGCGTGTAGTCATTGAATCAGGATGATTAGTTGTCACTACCAGACTGAGTTATAAAGAAAGGAAGGTTCCTTTGACCCACTATGCTGTCCCAGCATTGGTGATCTGGTAGTAGTCTACTCACTTGCCCTAAGGACATACATCACCTCACATGGCAGGGAACAGAGTGGGCAAGTGTGTGTGTGTGTGTGTGTGTGTGTGTGTGCTTCTTTGTTCTCTCCTTATTCTTAAAACATCAAAATTAAAATTAATTAAATGTGACATTTCAAAACTCAAATACCAAACTATAGTTGTGAATGTATATGTATCCAACAATGTTACCTCAACAGTTCAGGTCAATAATTGACAAAGCTGAAGACAATGAGATAAACTCAAATCAGAGTGGGACTGATAAAGTAAATATGTCTCACTGATATCACAAAATATATGAGAGGGTATTGGAACTCCAAATGTAATCAGAAAATTTTATTACTAAACTTTTAACTATTGGAAAATATGATCTCTATCAAGTTCACATGAAAGTTTTCTAAAAACCATGAAAGAGAAAAACATATCCTGCAAATGTACTCTTTCTAGGATATTAATGGTCAAAGATCACAAATCTTTCACACAGGACAATGCCATATTTAAATCATGACCCAAACAAAATTGACAAAACAAATTCCTAATCGTTGGTACCTAAGTGTGACTGCCTTTGGTGAAAGAAAATTTACAAAGGTGATTGAGGTTAAACAAGACTAGTCCAGAATCTAATATGATTGATTTCTTCATTAAGAAGGCAAAAGTTGGGATGCAGAGGGAGACCCCAGAGAAGGGGTATTAGGATACTGTGCAAGATGGGAATCCACAGACCTCAGAAGAAATAACTTCACAGTCCTTGGCATTCATTAACTTCCTTAGAAACAAGAGCCACAAATCCAATGATCACGATAGAACTGGTTAAGTTATATCAACAGTGTGAATTCACCACAACTTCCTTTAAGTCTCTTTCAAAAACTGAGGAGCACATACCAAACAGGCAGTCAAGAGCTTCCCATCAATCATGATGACATCATCACTGGGAATTTCAGTAATTAATTCTTTTTTTTTCTTTTCTTTTTTTCTTTCTTTTTTCTTCACGTCAGACGGGTAACGTGCCCATGTCGTAACAAGGTTTATGGGCGGCACATGTCACGCAATGGCATGCACAACCAATCATCACGCTTTACGAACCAGAAAGGATCTCAATAATTAATTCTATTGAGTGTTATCCATTATTTATTATTATATGCCAAGGTTTTCCACAGAATTTTAAACTTATTCCATCTAGCGTTTGTTTGAGCTTCTCAAACCCTAAGCTGCACAATTAGTAACTGAAAGGGAGAATTCTAATTTGATTGTTGAAAGTCAATAAAATAATTAAAATAAGTGAAGCTTATTGTACAGCTTGCCCTGGGGGGTTACCATTTTAGAAGAGGATTGTTTCATCAAGAACAGAAACCCTCAGAACATTCAAGTGCTGTTTACAAAACTAATAACTGATAATTAAAATACTTTAACAATGATTTTCAGGGGTTTCAAAACAATTGATTTTTTTGTACATTATGAATTTCTGTCATCCTACTAAAAGAGAAGTAAAATTGGAAGGACGTGATTTTATTTGGCATTGAAATGGGACTTCAAATATTATTAATTGAAGGTTCCTTTTTTTTCCATCCTTTTAAAGTCAGGGAATGTGAAGACAAAATATAAGCCAGTGTGTGGCTAATCACTTGAATATAAAACTTAGCTTAAGGAGTAGTGATTAGTGATTGATCAAATTACTAAAGGGAAGGATACAGAAATAGTAACTATATGCTAATATAAAATTATAGATTTATATATATATATATATATATATATATATATATATATATATATAACTTAGGCAAATAATTTATAATCACAGAGTGCAGAACAACATAATGCTAAATTATTCACCAGGATTAATTACCATCTGATGTGTTATCTATATAATGATATGAAGAAAGGAAGGTAAAAGACTTTTACAGGATATCTGAACCATAAAATGAATCATTTCTATCTTTTGGTGTTTTTAATGCAGATTAAAATTGTTACAGTAGTTTAAGAATATTCAATGTTTTAAAAAGTTTTTATGCAATGTATTGTTTCATTACATCATGCTCACAGGACTTGTTTATATTTGTTCTCCTCTCTCCACATCTTTCCTCCACACCCCTCCCGCTGTTCTCTGCCCTCACATATCCTTCATGTCACATATAATACAGTAGGCTTTCTTCCTACCTGTCTTTAAGATGTTTTTCCTTCCTTCTCATGGTTCCTTTAAAGTTCCTCTCTCTGTCTCTCTCTGTCTGTCTGTCTCTCTCTCTCTTTGTCTCATCCCTGTCTCTCTCTCCTCCCACTCTCCTTTTCTTCGTTCCTTTCACATATATACATACACACACATATTAAAATCTAGAATCCACATAGGCAGAAAGTATATCATATGTGTATGAGTCTTATTTCATTGAACACATTGACCTCTCCCTAGTATCATCCATGCAAATATAATTTTACCATTTTAATAACAGAATAAAACTATTGATTATATGTACCATGTTTTCTTATACAAGCATCTGTAGATTCAACTGTAAGACTGCTTCACAGTTTTTGAAAATACAGAAAGTTATAAGGTAAAATGTTATGCTCTCCTACACTGGCATCCTACCCCTAACCTCCTTCTTTGAGCCCATGATTTTTAATACCTACCCCCTTTGGTGTTCTGCATTTCCCTCCATATGTACTTATGAGCCTGATTTTCCATTGTTCATTTTAGATTATTCTGAACTTTCCATCTCTGTGAACCATAGCAAATTACTTACTCATACCACACCCTTCCCTAAATTGAGAAATTTCTTCCATTTTCTTCCATGGGAGAATTGATGATTTCTTTTTTCCCTTCTATGATCTGTCATCATAAAATGAAGCAATTTTCTTAGTCTTATATTTTTATCTATCGTGACAACAACCCCAGTACCTCGCAGAGATGCATGAGAGAGCACTTTCATTTTCCAAAATATTCATTTGAATCCCATTTTTCTTTGATGATAATTATGATTGCCACCTGAATACAGTTGTTACAAAAAAAAATCCTCAGAGTCAATGGCAGGCAATATTAGTTAGCAGGTATAATTCTCCCACACTGTAGAATTTTCTCTACCGTTTTCCAGTGGGTTGTTTGTATATATACATTGTATATATTACAACAGTGGAAGATAAAATGTAAGATTACATGCATAAGAGAGGCTTAGATACACAGTTGTACTTAAGAGCAGACTGAACTAGCCTTCTGTTTGGCAGAATGCATCCTCTGGAATTGTAAAATAGAGTAAGTTGAATAGAAACTTAGAGATATTGTACATAATCATCTCTGGACACTGAGGTGAGCTGTTGAAATAACTCCACACAAGGGGGTGGGCAACAGTAATGGAAAACAAATGTAATTTTTAGAAAATGCTTTGAGCAAATTCAGAATCTGTCTTTCATGTGATGGAGACAGAACCCTGGGCCTCAAGTATGCTCTGTGGGAATATTACCACTGTCCAGACTCTCGGTCCTTCTCCAGTTTTAGTATTGAATTCCATGTTCTTATGAAAATTATGTCATTTTTCACTTAGATTAGGTTAAATACTTTTAAAATGTATATAGTCATTTAAATAAACAAAACTCATTAGTTTTCATGTCTCTAGAAACCCAATATGCGGTGCTGACTAAAGATGCTGAAAGTGCTCATCCTTTCTTACCATCACTGTCAATTATCTGCTCTGTTGACTCATGGCATGCTTATCTGTCATTTCAGACTCAACAGAAATATTTTCACAGTCATAAGGGTACTCTGCTTAGAGATTCCACTAAAGTATCTGCTATGGATAGAAGAAATCCAACTTGTCTCCTTGCTCGAGCCACTATTTAAAGAGTGAAATCACCATTTCTTAGCATGTTCCCAGATAATGTCAGAGTTGTTAGGGTCTCTGAGAGCAGCTCATGATCTGGCTGGAGCTATATTTAGCTTATGGGGACCTCCAGTAGGCTCACTTCTTCAGTCCAAGACCATTAACCAGAAATGCTGAGGTGAGAATGCTGCCGATTCATGCCTGAGTTCCAATTCATGAAAACTGTGAGAAAATATGTTGAGTCCCTCCTTTCTACCTCAACTCCAAGACTCCAGAGCCTACAACCAGAGACCATCAGCTCACACCTGCTGTGCCCAAAACAAAGGCCTATTGCTCTGAGTTAGCCTTTGAGAATTCCAGAGGAAGGTACACCTGCTGGCTGGCACTTAGGCTGACTGTGGACATTGTTGGGTGTGGATGGACTGACCGCCTGGGGACATCTGCTGTTGGCCTCCTCCCCCACCCGTGCTGTGCCTCTGGCCTCTCCCCGGAGCCCGAGATCTGCTGATGTCCTTGGCCCTCAAGAGTGGACACACTTGACTTCCCTTTGACTCTTTCCTGACTCCTCTCAAATTGTTTATGTTATGCAAATGTCACTGTAACCTAGAGATCCAATTTCACTTTCTTATAAATACTGAACCCCAAAAAGTAAAGTTGGAAGCTTTGATTAGGACGCAACTTGGCTTCGTGTTCTTTTGTTCTCGAGCTCTGTATTTCAGGTCTTTTCTCCCGTAGGCAGAGAGAGCACTCAGTTCATGAAACTGTGGAACAGTTTCAAAAATATATGCTTGCCATTTTAAGCTTCTAATTTATAGCTATTAGTTGCATTGTATAAAACACTAATCTACTCTGTGATACTCTGAGAAGTGTTTTGGTATGCCCAAGACCCATTGTACCTGAAATTTTTTATGTGCAGCACTAGCCTCAGGAAAACTACTGTTTGTAAGGCTCAGATCTTCAGGGAAGAAACGGCCTCATGCCTGACGTTAGGCCCACCTCATGTGAGCAAGCAGTAAGATTCATCAAGGTGACAATTAAACATATGGAAAACTGTGTCTGGATGGTGTCAGAGGAAAAAAATATGGGTGCTAGTAGCAGTGCTGAGATCTACTGTAGAGATAGAAGCAGGCAGTAATTCTGTTGCATTTAGTTAAACTGCTTAAAATTTCCTCTTAGAAAAAAAAAAGAGAGCCACTGGAATCATGGAGAAATTGCTCACCAAACAAGAGCAGAAAATAGATCCATGTGGTTTATGCAGTGGACTCACAGGCATGCTCTTCAATTTCATCAAGTTATGGCCTGGGTTTGATGGTTTTCTAATGTGAGTCAGCCCAGATAGAAACAAAGAGGACAACAGAGCAGACTGTGGTATCCTTGGAGACGTGCTGTAGAATGCTCTTTTTAAGGACATCTCCTGTGTCGTTTACAATAAGAAACTCATTTTTGCATGAGAAGCAAGGCCAGTGACTGAATGAAGGCAGTGTGCTTGGGGGAAGAGAGGTGGGGAACACGCTTATACTGGTACCTGTTTCTTAGAATGGGAATTTTTTTCTTCCAGCTACATATAGGCCCGGATGGGATACTCACCTAAGTGCACTGTGGTGGCTGTTCCCTGTGTTTCTGTCCAACCCTAAATAGCTATTACGTTTTCTTCATGTTTTAAAGCTCTTCCCACTCTACCACTTCCTCCAGGCCTAGTTCCAACAGGAATCTATGTTATGGCTAAGTATGCCCTTTCTGAAAAACCCTAAAAAAACAGAGGGAAAGCAAAAAAGGAACTTAACTATTGATAAATTCAGGGGAAAAAACAAACAAAACAAAACAAAAACAAGGAAACAAGCAAACAAACAAAAAGCTTCCAGGGAGCACCCCGCTGACCTTCTATGTCACCTGGTCTCTCTAACAAAGAATCTAGGTGTTTCGTCAGATTCTCTTTCTCATAGGTAAGAACTGATAAAGAAGTCACAGACAATGGCAAAAGAAGCTGGAAGATTAGTCATTGCATTTTTCGGAATCATGGCAATAAGAAGAAGGGAAGGATTCTGTGGGTTTCTTTTTAATATTTTTAATACATTTATTTATGTTTTTGAGAATTTCATGGAACATAATTTCATAATATTCTTTCTCCTCTCCAAATTCCTCCTAAATCCTCCTGAACCTCCCTAATCATCCAAATTTATGGGCATTCCTCTCTTAAAAGCCATGTCAGAGGCTCCCGTCAGACAAGTATACAGAGGAAGACTGCCTGCTCTGGTCTCGGAGAAGACACCTAACCCTGGAGACACTTGAGGCCTGGAGAAGACAGGATGGGTGGGAGGAGGGGAGGCACATCCTCTTGGAGACAAGGGGGAGGAGGAATGGGATAAGGAACTGTGGGATGGCAAACCAAAACGGAGGCAATGACTGGACTGCAAAAAAAAATTAAAAGGAACAAAACAAACAAAAAAGGCAAAAAGCATACAGTCACACAAAACATGGCATCCAATTTGTATTGGTTTCAAAGTCTAGCTGATAACATAAAAAATCCAATCAATTCTTCCATATTACCTTAGTGTCCTTCAAGATGACAATTTCATTTGAGAATTATTTTTGGAGTGAAGAATTAACAGTTTGTCTCTTTTGCTGTATTAAATATTCTAATATTCTTTGGGATTTTTTGCAGTTATATTCATGGAAGATATTGGTATGTATTTGTGTATGTTTATATCACTGTGTGTATCTGCCTGTCTCTCATCCTCTGTGTGTGTGTGCATATGTGGGTTTGACTGTGCGTGTGCCAACTTTGTAGCTTTTGATATCAGAATCATGCTAATTTATAATAGAGTTGGAAATTACTTCTGTCAAACTGCTAATTTTTCTACAGTAATTTAAATTGAAATTTACATGTATACCATACAATGTCAGGCCTCTTACTAAGCATTGTTCCAAAGACAATTACATCAGCACATTGACCAGGTATCAGCATGCCCATGTTCACTGCAGCTCTTCACACAGTAGCCATGATTTAAATCAACCGAAACTCTCATTAAGAAGAAAACATAACTCTAATTCCAAGTAGAATGCTGTACCTCCTTCAAAAGGAAAATCTTTGCTCTGGGGTAATATGGATAAACTGGATAGGCATTCTCTTTAGGGAAATAAAGTAGTCATGTCATGTGATCTATCTCCCAAAAACTCACAAGAGAGTGGTGTTACCAAGGCTTTGGCTATGGTGGGAGTGGGTGGATTATGGATATTATTGATTAAATAGTAGAAATTTCACTTAGATGGAAGGATAAATTCAAGAAACTATTGTATAACAATGTCACTGTAGTTAATAGCACTCTATGATATTCTTAAGAACTGCTCAAAAGTAGATTTCAAGTATAATTTATTTGTATTAGGTATTTTCTTTATTTACATTTCAAATGTTCTCCCCTTTCCTTGTTTCCCCTCGGAAAAAAAAACCCCTATTCCCTCCCCCCTCCCCCTGCTAACCAACCCACACTCTCCTAATATATACAAAGAACTCAAGAAGTTAGATTCCAGAGAACCAAGTGTAATTTATGACCACAGAGATTACATAAGAAACAGTATGTGCTAATAAGGTCTGTTAAACTATTTCACATTGTGCATGTATTTCAAAACAATATTTAATATATAATTATAAATTTATTTTAGTTAGTCAGTTAAAAATAAAAATTACTTATTTTTGAAGTGTTTGCAAGATGAGCAAGCCTAGGACATGAACAGAATAGTCATGGAAATAAAACTTGCTGACATATGTAAAGAAACTTTTATACAAGGAAATAAAATGCAAACCCTCATGAGCTAATGGCTTTTTATTTCAGATTATGACTGCTCTTAAGGATGGTAGTCATTGTTGGAGAGAGTAGAAGAACACACATGCTCTCATTAACTGTTGGTCCAAGCAGCTTCTTAAGAAGTAATAAAACTACCCATTAACTCCAGGGAATCGGACACCTTCTGGCCTCTGTAGGTACTGCACACATGAGGGCAAACCCACACAGACACACCCACACCCACCCACCCCAACACACACGCACACACACAGACACACACACACACACACACACACACGCGGGTGTGCACACACACACAGACACACACGTTTTGAAATAAATAAATACAAAGATGAAAGTATTTCCTTCACATATTTTTCTTGAGAAAACATAAATTGCTGCACAAAATATCTGATAACTAGTCCCAGCTGGGACCATCTCCTATGAATTACACTTTCATGTCAAAGAAAACTTAGAACTTAGGCTATTTGTTGTCATATTGGGGAGTTGTCTGGACCTGAACATCCAGGCTAGGGAGCCTCTGCAGTGCAGGATGAGGCAGATGCTTCCGATTCCCTGGGTGGTGGTTGTATGTCAAAGTGTGTGGTATCTACGTGGTGCCACAGTGTCCCCGAGATTATGTGGCAATGCGGGAAACTAAGGGCTGCATAGAATGTGTAGATTTTTATTAGAAGAGAAATGTTTTCAATTGAAAACAAGGTTAAAAGCCTGCATTATTTATTGAGCCTTGAAACTGCTATCTGCCCCTTGAGAGGTTAGCAGACTGTGCCTGACTGACTGCCAGGATTAAATTCTTCATTTTTTAAAGTACTATTCTTCATGTACAGCCAAGGAAGTCCCGTACGAATAGATACAAACACTCCACTCGATTATCCTTAAAGTCATCTCATGGATTAAGGCATTACATCTGTAAGAACATTCGTAAACACTGAAAAGTTTTTAATGACAACACAGGGTTTGGATTGACCTTCTGGAATTTTTATGCAAATGTATAAATGTAACCATCCAGTCACAATTTCGATACAAGGACGTACATGTACCCTTCCCCTAACTGTGAGATCACGGAGACTAAAGTAGCGCCTACAAGGCGACTGATTGCAGCTAAATTTTTTTTTGTTTTTTTTTTTTGTTTGTTTGTTTTTTCTAGACAGGGTTTCTCTGTGTAGCCCTGGCTGTCCTGGAACTCACTCTGTAGACCAGGCTGGCCTTGAACTCAGAAATCCACCTGCCTCTGCCTCCCAAGTGCTGGGATTAAAGGCGTGCACCACCACCGCCTGGCCTACAGCTAAGTTTTTAATGTCATATATTCATATCATTAAAATATGACTTAGTAATTCTTCTAAAATTAACTTGTCAGCATTGCATTTAATATAAAATCATCACAGTAGGAAGAATGATATGTACCTAGAATGTCCCTTTCTAGTGATCTGGGGGGTATTAATAATGGAAAAAAATGCAAAGAAACCCCCAGGTTTATTCTAAGAAAATGAGGAAACAGCAAGAATAAATGTTATCTTTTATTTTTCAAAATAATGGTTAGTTTGTATTTTTCCTTGGCAAGTTAAAGAGCCCTTTAGCATTGCCAATTAACAGCATGCAGTTGGAATATGAATTATGGGCTCAGCTATGAAGCACAAGCTGTGGGAGGCAACTTGGTATAAAATCTCTCATCCAAAGATACAAACGTGTAAAAATAGAAAAGCGTTCTAAAAACAGAAAACTTCACTGCAGGTGTCTGCTACTGGCAATGTCATGTAATAAAGCAGTTGGCATTGATCTATGTTTTCCTAAGCCCTGTGGTGTTCTGCAGGCTTATTAGCAAAGTGTGCCTTACAGAGTTGGAAGTTTGAATGTCTTTCTCAGGGTGAGTGAGTGCCTCTCACAGCGCAGGGGTAAGAGTGCCCTTGCTTTTTCATCACTTGTTATAAATGGCTCCCTGTGGGTTGAGCATAGAAGGCAGAGCTAAGATAAAACTGACCTTAAGATTCCTGGAGGTCTTCCATTCATGCACCTGCATAATGTCAATGTTAAAGTATGGAAGCATTCAGCTCTCAGGGTCATTGGAGGTTAATGGAACAGCCAGGTGTGGGCACCAATTGCTGTGGCTAACAGCTCTTCCACTGTGACTATATGGTTGCAGCCTGAATCAGTATGACTCTAAACCTAGGATGAAAGCTTCAACAAACTTCCTCCAAGTGCTAAGGTAACAACCTCAGCCTCCCATTCACTCATTTCAGCTTTGGCCCTCTCATCTCAGGTATCACAACTCACCTCTCCCCCACCCCTTGATTATTTGATGTGTGTTGCCACCCACAACAGGGGAGCCAAGCATGGAATGAACAATTTTTTTTTCCCTTGAAATATTGTGTTGACATCATCTGTTACAAATCTAATTATGTTAGTCGTGGGATTTAAAAAGGTTTTCCACCCTGTACTCTAAGAAAATATCGAACTGATTCTGTAAGCTAAGGCATCACCAATGTTGGACTAGGATGTAGCTCACAGGCAGAATAACTGGCTCTCATGTGCAAGGCCCCAGGTTCAAATCCCATCACTAAACAAAAGAAAAATAAGCAAGAAACAACTTATAATGTAGTATGAATTTCTGGTGAATATAAAGAGAAAAATGAGGAATAATATAGGGACTTACATTATCTACAGTGAATGTTAATACCTGTTGGTAGATAATACAATAGTATATACAAGACAAGTTTACCTGCCATAGAATTCACACTGAATATGTACAATCTTAGACAAAAAGGAGCTTACCTTAATTTTAGATTTTATTGTGGTCTATACAGAAGAGAAATTAAATCAAGTCTTCTAACGATAGCAGAATTCATCCGTCTGAAATTTCCTTGGAGCGCTATTGAAACAACTTATTTAACAAAATTATTTCTGGAAGCTACCCAAAAAACCTGACAGTTCTGACTCACAAGGTCTAGCTAAATTGTTGAAGCTGCTCCAGACATCATTGAAGAGACACCTAAAGGAATGTGCTCCTGCCATCACTGGAGAGGCCAGGCGGCAGGTTCACTGGCGAACATGAGCTGCATAATGGTAGAGCTGTGCATGTGGTAGGCTGGTGAGAGAACTAGCCAAGCTCTACCCAGCCAATGTCTGTGATCCTCACAAAGGATGCCTCCTCTCCAAGTGTTCTGTATTATTTGTTTGTTTCATGCTCTTTCACTTTAGCTTCTCTTCAAATGGGAGTAGAGCAGAATTTTCCCCACTGAGTGAAAGAGAATGAGCCATTTCCCAACTGCCCATCAACAAGGCACACACTGATTTCTCTACTGGCAAACAACAGTTGAATTTGCCAGCATTCCTTAATATATTCATGATCATTTGCTCTTATATTCAGATTTCGAGAATATAACTTGAATTTAATATTTGAAAAGCTTGATAAGTTACCCATTTCACGCAGTTAGAAGAAAGATTTTGGGTGTTTTAAATGTATCAAATTGATGATGTTTGAAGTGATGTTTGTCAGAGTTAGACATTGTAAAATATATTTTTATATATCAAAGCATCACACTGTAGCTCATTAGTATGTATGATTTTATAATTTCATATGTGAAGCTTTTAATCAGTTGTAAGTTGGGTATCATAAAAACTTCTAAAAATTAGTAATGAATTAGATAATAGATTTTTTTCTAAAATCTAAGTAGAAATTATTCATGGTGCATTAATCCAAATCTGGTAATTAAATGAATCCAATTATAATGACATTCCAAACATATTTAGTTTGAGATTTGCATTATTGTAAATTCCCAAGCTGGCTACAAATTTCTGATTTGGTGGTTAACCCTAGAGTTGCTCACATAATGTATCATATGGGTTCAAATACACAGGAGCTGGCAGAACATTTATTCAAATAGAGACAGAAATCATATCAGTAAGATTTAACAAAATGCATCATTTTAAACCACAAGAGGGGCCTTAACATGCATTTAGTGTAAGTTTCTTAGTTAGGGTTTCATTGCTGTGAAGATATACTATGACCAAAGCAGCTCTTATTAAAGCATATTTGAATGGGGCTGGCCTACAGTTTCTGAGGTTTAGCCCATTGGCATCTGGGCAGCAAACATGGCAGCATGCAGGCAGACATGTTGCTGAAGGAGGAGCTGAGATTTCTACCTCGTGACCTGAAGGCAGTGAAGAAGGAGGCTCTTTCTTCCCGCACTGCGCAGGACTTGAGCCCTAGGAGCCTCAAAGCCTGCCTAACCACTAACACACTTCCTATAGCCAAACCTCACCAATTCCAACAAGTCCACACCTCCCAAGAGTGCCACTTCCCATGGGCCAAGCATATCACAATAAGCAAAAAGGATTTATTTAAAATGTATTCCTTCCTTTATTCCTAAAACTGTCCCAACACTGTCCAATTACAAAAGTAGATGTTATTAGCTTCAGGGCGTTGTTCAGTATTCCTTGAAAACAGCATATGCAGAAAGACACTTTGGTAGAAGAAACCCCTCCCAATACAGATGTCTTCACTGTGGCTAGTGAAGACCATTTATTTCTAGTCAACAAAAGCTAAGAGTGCAACATCACCAGGAAACTATTGAGCAATATAAATTTTATAATTCTATTTTATCTTTTAGGGTAGAATTGATAAATAATATTAATAAATGCTCATAGTTTTTATAAACCAATCTGATTGTTTATTTACATAGTATGAAAGGTCTTCTTCCTTTGAGAGGACTTGATTCTCTACCATTATTGGCAGTATTCTCATGTGAGACCAATATTTTTAAATGACTCCATCTCAAGTTATTGAGACATTTTTTCTATTTCTTTATTGCTAATGTTCTATAGTATTATTATTATTATTATTATTATTAGTGTGTTTTGATAACTGATTTCATGTTTGATAAACTGATTTTATGTATTTTCAATATTATTTTTATGTTCATGCACTGATACTTGTATAGTTACTATGTGATATGGTTGTGTATATTATCTCTGCATGTATGCATTACGGCTGTGTGTGTGAAACTGTTGTATGCTATGTCTTCATATGTATGATGGTCATTTACATGTGTGTTATGTTTGTGTATATGTTATGCTTGTGCATGTATGTATGTTATAGTTATGTGCTTATAAATATATTAGCTAAGGAAACATTACTATACTTTCTGGATTTGATCTACAACTTTCTGATTTCTTACTTATTTTCCATCTTGTTCAGGTCATTAAATTGATTTGACTGAAAGAATAGAGAGCCATAGTCCTAGATCCTATGAGTGGTTTCTACTGCTGAATTTCTAGTTGAAGTTTAGTTCTATTGAGGAGGGCCACTTAGCTCCTAAGCATGAGTTCCTCATCTCCTGTCTCAGAGGAAGAGGGATTCCAGCAGTTCTGAGTTTCTGGAAACAGGGAAGAAGGAAACAAAGGCCATGAAGAATTCAAGTATTAAATCATAGGAACAATGCACAAAATTGATACTTACACACACACACATACACACGTACATACACGCATACACACACACACACATACAAACACACACACACAGAGACAGAGAAAGAGAGAGACAGAGAGACAGAGACAGACAGAGACACAGAAAGACAGAGATAAAGTCAGAGAGACAGACAGAAACAGAGACACACATAGAGGAGAAACGCAGAGAAAGAGGGAGAAGGAGAGAATAGGGAGAAAAATAGGTATAAGGCAAGGTGACTAAAGATCTATGTCTGGAAGAATCTCAAGAACAGAGATTTTCAGGATAAGATCTTCCTCTTTTGAAGTCTCTTCTAGCATCTAGAAACTGGCCCCTCTACCAAAAGAACAAGTCCTTCTGCTTGTCGTGTTCTAATCCTCTTAGTGATTTTCAATAGAGGGGTCTCAGTGCTGAGTGCTTATTTCTCATACTATTTTATACTGAAAAGTTCCCAGCCTGATTATTCTAGTACCAGGACATTAAAGGCAATTACTTCTCTCAGTTTCTCTGCTTTAAAATCAATTTCCCATAATGTTGTGCTTATTTTTCCCATATCTGAATTTACAAATCAAATTGTGTGTGCATGTGTGTGTGTGTGTGTGTGTGTGTGTGTGTGTGTGTGTGT
>JADRCC010525302.1:0-11858 GCA_019843855.1 Hylomyscus alleni
GAAGCACGAGGATTGCTTTGAGTTTGAGATCAGCCTGAACTATATAGTGTAGGCCACTATGGCCACATAGCAAAGCCCTGCTTCAGAAATAAAAGAAGAAATTACCAGACATTCAAAGAGCAGAAAAAATGTGGCCCATTTGGTAATCACAAAAGTTGATAAAGCATTTAAAGGTAAAAATAACAGTAAATTGCTCCAGTTAATATAACGATGATTTCATTTAAAAAGTCGAGAGGGTCCCATCCTTCCCTGTCTCCCCAGGGTCCATTTGCCCTGGGTTGGTTACTAGCTAGAGATGGAATACCCCCTCTTTTTAAGGAAGGGAAGGCAAGCTGGGTGGGGGTTGGGAGGTAGGTAGTTGAATTGGTAATGAGTTTGAGCTCACATAAACTTGTGTGTCTCTGTGACCTATGAGATGAAATCATCACTTTCCTGTGAGGAGGGAACCTGGAGTCTCAGGGATGGCTATACTAGGAAAATGTGATCGGATTGATGATTTGCTGAAAGCCAGAATTGTGATCATTCTCAAGTGATCATTTGGACAACTCAGTGAAAAGGAAGCATTCAGCCTGATTGTTAGCATAAATGTAGACAGTGGAGTTCATCAAAAGTTGATGTCTGCCTAGGAAGAAATGAGGGGAGTAGTGAAGTCACAAGTGTTTGTGAAGCAGGTTCTGATGTCAGCCATGGGGTCTTGAACTGTGAGCAGAGAAAGAAAACACAGGGAATGTATGGAATAGAGGAAGTTGATATGGGACTAGTTAATTGTTCAAGAATAGGAGTGCACGGTTAGGGACAGGAACTGAGTCAGGAGTGGAAAGAGAAGGATGCTTGAGTTTAGGTTTTAGATGTACAACTATAGGTGAAATGAAGCTCTCTAGGATAGCGCCTTAGGGTGGTGGTACAAGTGGCCAAAAGAGCCCTGATGTCAGGTGATTCCAGGTGTGCATACAAGGAATGACTACAGTGCATTATCGGGAATCAGCTGAGCTCTAGCGGACCAAAGCACATGACGGCTTCCAGAAAATTGAGAGTAGGAAAGGCCAAGAAAAAGCATGGTGTGGGCTAACTGTGGAAACCAAGGAAGGTGTGTGAAGTAAGGAAACGGACAGCTACTCGGGCACTGCTGGGGGATACTGCAGAACCAGTTACAGCAAGGTGTGGAAACTGGAAATAGAACTGGAGAAGTTAGAAAGAGTAGAGGAATTGTCACATTGTTGCTGTTGCGATCAGAATGCAGGGAAGAAAACAGTTGTTTTTCACACTCTTTAATAGTGGTTTATAAACCCCTACTTGAGGCTGAGCTATAAAGGGATGACCATACTGTAGTCAGAGATGGTGGGAGCCTGCAGAAGGGCTGCTTAGCACTTCTCACGGACAGTTACATCAACATTCTTTTGAGAGGAGGGAAGACTCTGGGTCTTGCTGTATCCACTGTCTGCCCTCAAGATGTATGCAATCTTCTTGCAACTGCCTCCTGAGTGTGGTGATTACAGATGTTTTAACAAGAAGTGGACCTTTTTGGGTTGTTACAGAATATCTAAGACCTCTACTTCATTCTCTACATTGGTTCTTAACAGAGGCTTAACTAGCCGGGCGGTGTGGTGCACACCTTTAATCCCAGCACTTGGGAGGCAGAGGCAGGCGGATTTCTGAGTTTGAGGCCAGCCTGGTCTACAGAGTGAGTTCCAGGACAGCCAGGGCTATATAGAGAAACCCTGTCTCCAAAAAACAAAAACAAAACAACAACAACAACAAAAAAAACTCTCAGAGGCTTAACTAATTTCCTACTATGAGACTTTCTGGAAATTTTGGAGGCTTCTTTTCAATTGTTACAGTTATTAGGATATTGCAGTTGTTAACAGGTGACCTGTACACTTTTCACAATATAAAAATAGTCCCATAGAACATTCCATTAGATAAAATTTGTATGTGAATTATCTACATCTAGGCCCTGATTCCGTGTGAAGTCTTTCTTTCTCTCCTTCCCCCTCTTTCCCGTGTGTGTGTGTGTGTGTGTGTGTGTGTGTGTGTGTGTGTTTTGCGATATAACTGCCTTTTCCAGAAATGCAACTAATTTGTAAAGTACTGTGTAATATATAGTTCTTTTATTTGCTCAGAAACTCAGTAGGCATGATCAGTCCTTGAAGGATAGAAGTGTTCAGTAAGTTTAAAATGTCAACAACTTTAAGTTACAAAGAGAATATTATTGGCCGTGGAGTGCTTTATCAGTGGGGTCTAGTTTTATTTATGATTTAGTATGACATAATGTATTCTGAAGCATTGCTTACTGAACAAGAAAGTCAATTCAGATCAGTTGTTTCCCATGGGACAGCAAGATTATTAGCTGTCTAAAAGGAGGTTGACATGTTGGGGGGGGGTGTGGAGGAGAAGCAGTCTTCATCTTTTTAACAAGTTCTGTGGCTTTTCATGCTTGTTTTGGTTTGAGACAAGGTCTTTCTATGTTTCATTGACTGGTATGGAATTCACTTTGTAGACTGGATTAGCTTCCAGTTTACAGAGATCTACTCATCTCTGCCTTCCAGGTGCTGGGATTGAAGGTGTGTGCTACCATAACCAGCTAGATTAGTAACCTTTTAAGCTCTTGTAGCTGCTCTGCTACTGACACATTAAATCTAAGAATCCTGCAGAGGTTAGAGCACATTCTTGAGAAGCTTTAGAATCATTCTTTGTCTCATAGAAGAAAATGCTGAACCCTTTTTATGATGGGGGGCCTGACATGTTCTCTGACTAGGGTCTCCACTCATCTTTTACTTGGCTCCTTTGCCTTTCCTGCCTTTCTTTTCTATTGTTGTTTTGTTTCATTTTGTTTTAGAGCAAGCCTAGATTTATTAAGGAAAGGTGAAAAAGAACTCTTAAGAGTGGGATAGGCTCCAAGGGGAAAAAAAACCTTTAAGTCTGTACTAGCAGTTTCTTGCTCCACAACACATTATTCCCAAGTTTGGTAGCTTGAACCAATACTTTGTCATATTGAGGGCTGAGGATCTAGATGTGGTTTGTCTTCATTACACTCTAAAGACGGCCTTAGAGTAGCTGTCCTTCCAACATAGTCCCCCACTTCCTCCAGAATAAAAGTATTGGAGAAGGGCCATAGTCTTGTGTAATTTGATTTCAGGATTTATATACTGTTAATATGCTTTTGGTCACATAGATCTACCTAGGCAAAATGTCAGAGGCTTTACACGTGGCCAGGACTGAGAGGCATTTCGATAGTCTTCACACACCTTCCATATGCAGACTATCCTTACCTCAGCCCAAAGCCCCCAAGACTCATCAAGTACTCTCTGAACTCAGAACCAGGTATCTTACCTAAGTCAGTTTTAGTACAGTTGACAGTTGCTAGGTATAGTTTTGGTGTGCAACTTCATGAGCATAATTCTTCTTGACCTAGGCAGCTAAAAAGAACCTCCAACATGTAATGTTGACTCATGTTTTCAACTAAGTACCACTGTCTGCTTTCTGCCAACATTTGGGCTTCTAAGGGTCTGTTTTCGACTATCTTTTGTCTCTTGCATTGTAAGAGACCAATGTCTCCACATGTATAATTCTTTTAAAAATGTTTTGAGTCTTCAAGTTGTTCTGTTAGTTGAAAGCACTTGTTTAATTAATTTATATATATTTTACATATAAAAATATGTAGATGGGCTGGAGAGATGGCTCAGTGGTTAGGAGCACTGACTGCTCTTCCAGAGGTCCTGAGTTCAATTCCCAGCAACCACATGGTAGCTCACAACCATCTGTAATGGGATTTGATGCCCTCTTCTGGTGTGTCTAAAAACAGCTACAGAGTACTTATATACATAAAATAATAAATAATTCATTTTTTAAAAAAGAAATTAAAAAAAAAAACCATAGGAAGTGTCTTTTAGCCCAGCCTCGCCTTGAACTGGCTGTATATAGTCAAGGATGACATTGGCTCTCCAAACCTTCCATCAGCCAAGTGCTGGTGTCCCGAGTGTGAGCCACCTATGCCTAACACCTAGCTTGAAAGAGTAAACTCGACCTCATCCCTTTATCGGTCCTACTAAGAGACAACACTCTGAAACTTCTGAGAAGCTTTGTGAGCTAATCTGTGAAACAGGACTCTCAGCCTTTTTCTGTAGTCAGAGATTTTACAGAATGAGTTGAGGCCTGAGCCTGTAGTCTCAGCACTCACCTGTAAGGGAACCTACGGAAGAGGGTCCCAGCTGAGGCTGGCGTGGGCTGAATAGTGAGACCATGTCACAGCAGATGTGTAACTAACTTTCAGCAAGCCATTTGGACCATGATTTCTGGCAGTGCCTAGGGTTTGGTTTTGACTCAGTATGCATTTCCAAATATATGCTTCATTTGTAAAAAGACACTGCACTTTTTTCATGACCATCAGCCTGGCTCTTGTTTTAAGACCCTTGATTTAATTATTCTTATTTATTAATACTTTAATAAATAATATTTATTACTTATTTAATTATTCTTAAATAATGGGAAAAAAGCATTTCTAACTTTGGTTCAGAACATCTCCCTAGTCCCTAGTTCCAGCACCTAGTTCACTAGGTAAATTTTCTACTTTTCATCTATCTAAAGGCAAAAGCATAAACTTCCTACCTCTTGCTTGATGCCTTCCAGGGTCTAGTATCTTACCCTCTGCTTGTGTGCCCTCACCTGCATAGCCATGTGACACACTGCCAGGCATCACCAATGACCTCTTGATTAATGGATTCTCTTTGGTCAGTGGACTAGTTCCAAAGCTATTCCGTTTTAGTTTTTTGTTAGGACAGCAAAGAATCAGTATCAACATGTGTGCTATCCGTTACCATGCAATTACTCCAAAGTTAGCAGCTCAAAACATCAACCAGTTAAAACCTCACCATTTCAGAGGGTCCTGGAACCACATTACTGGCAGTTCTGGCTCCAGTTTAAGAAGAATCCTTTAGGGTTGTCAACACTGCTTGCTTGCAAACTGCTTCCAGACTCACGTTCTCAGCTCATGACTTCTGTTCATCATCACCCAGGCCTCTCTATTGGCCACCTACATGACTTGGCATAGCATCTGGCTTCCTCCAGAGCATAGGGCCTAAGGGATACCGAGAACACACCCAAAACCTACTCTTTGGTTACCTAATCTTATAAATGGCACAGGGTCACCTTGCCATAGGGTCGCTGCTCACACATCAGCCTGGATTCTGAATGCCAAGAAAGAGTGTGTCTTGGGTTTGTCTTGAAGGCTAGCTGCCACAAGTCCTCTTCCCATTGGGCAGTACTGTCCCCCTTTCCAGTCATCTCAGAAAACCTTTTATTTTTACTGTCAGTTTAGATGAAGACTCTTACATTTGCCAAGTGCCATAGCTCCTGAACACTAGAGACCAAATTAACATATATAATTTACCATTCTAAGCCCTTTGGCAGAAATCATCATCTTTAAAAACTTAAGGTAACATGTCTCTTAAACAAATGTTTAAATAGTTCAGGCATGGTAACTCATAATCTCTAGTTCCAGCACTCAGGAGACAGAGGCAGGTGGAGTTCCGTGAGTTCAAGGCCAGCCTGGTCTACAAAGTGAGTTCTAGGACAACCAAGGCTACATAGAGTTTCTACCCTGTCTCAACAAAAAAAAGCTCTGGGGAACTTAGGCATTGAGTAACATCATATTCTAAATGCCACTCACCATTGACATTTTAAGAGTAAAACTAATGAGGTCAGTTTTAAGATACAGATTACATGGAAGGCGTGAGAAGGTCATGAACGCTCCTGAAGTGTAACCTATGAAGTCCTGTGTTCAGTGTACAGCTTGCACGTTGAGAGCCATGTTCTCAGAGTGTGATGCTGATAGTGTGCTGTCTGCACACATAGATAGAGGTCTGTGCTTAAATCCCCAGGTTTGTTTGTTTGTTTGTCTTTTTCAAGACAGGGTCTCTCTGTGTAGCCTTGGCTGCCCTGGAACTCACTCTGTAGACCAGGCTGGACTCAAACTCAGAAATCCGAGTGTCTCTGCCTCCCAAGAGCTGGAATTAAAGGTGTGGGCCACCACTGCCAGGCTTATTTGTTTGGTTGTTTTTTTTTGTCTTTTTCAAGACAGGGTTTCTCTGTGTAGCTTTGGCTGTCCTGGAACTCACTCTATAGACCAGGCTGGCCTCGAACTCAGAAATCTGCCTGTCTCTGCCTCCCAAGTGCTAAATCCCCAGTTTTAAGGATGAGAATTATTGTAGTTTACAGCAGTTATGTTGCTGCTCAACATAATGAAAATAAGTCCAGTTGAAGTTCCTAAAAAGTCACCTTGCTTACCATTTGAAGCAAAGAAAAGTACAATAAATCATGAATTCTCAAAATTAATTTCCTACTTGAATTAGAATTTTTTGCATTAATTTCCATCTCTTTGATCTGAAAATAAAGATTGATGGCAAATGCTTTCTTACTGCCTGCAGTTCAGTTCCCATCTACCACCTGGCAGTGGAGCGTACCTGAGAAATTTGTAAGCCACCATGTGGTTGCTGGGATTTGAACTCATTACCTTTGGAATAGCAGTCGGTACTCTTACCCACTGAGCCATCTCTCCAGCCCGAGAAATTTGTATAATGTTCTTTATACTGTGACTTTTTCCTTGTAATACATTTGCACTAAAATAAAGCAGCTTTTCCCCCCTTTATATAAGGAAATATTAAAGAATCAGCTTCCTAAATACATTTTCATTGATGTGTTTGCCTTTATTTGGTTCTGTTTGTACACAGTCTGACTTTGTAACCCCGGCCAGCCATGAACTCTTTGCTCTTCCTAGCCTCACCCTCCTAAGTGCTGGAATTATAGGTACATCATACCATACCCAGTTTTACAAAAAGAATTACTAGACCTTATTAGAGATGCCTTGACATGAATTCCTTCTCTTATCCAGCTTAACAGACTGGTGTTAAACTGCCCTTTCCTTGAGTTTACATGCTTAGCTTTGCTAAATCCCAGAGGAAAGGTTAGTCTGGCAAGAGAATTTAATTGGACAAGTACAGTCAGACTAACAAACATTGAAAATACCCTGTGTCTAACGTAACGTCCTAAAAATGTCTAGTGTTCTAGCAGGTGCAGGTGCTTGCCATGAGTGCCTGATGACCCGAGTTCAATCACCAGAACCCATAGGAAAATGGCAGGAGCCACCTGACTTCACCGAGCTGTCTGCATCATTCATACACACACCCTTGCACACACACATCATAGAATGCTAATACACTTTTTAAAGATTGTTGCTGTTGTCACTCCCATTGCTATACTACTTCCCTAGTTTAAGAGGCTGCCTCACTCATATTTAAAGTTCCTACCAAAGCCTGCCTTCTAAAATCCTAATTGCTGCCTCTTCTATTCAGAAATCAGTTGTTCTTTGAAGACAAAACAAACCGTTGCTGCTGGTTTTGAGGTAGTGTGTGATGCTATGCTGGCTAGTTTTATGGCACCTTAACACTAGCTAGAGACATTTGAAAGGAGGGACCTCAGTTGAGAAAATGCCTCTTTTTTTTGTTGTTGTTCGTTTGTTTTTTGAGACAGGGTTTATTAACTGTCCTGGAACTCACTCTGTAGACCAGGCTGGCCTTGAACTCAGAGAAATCCACCTGCCTCTGCCTCCCAAGTGCTGGGATTAAAGGCAAGCACCACCACTGCCCAGCAAGAAAATGCCTCCTTAAGATCTAGCTGTAAGGCACTTTCTTAATAGGGAAGGGCCCAGACCACTGTGGATGGGACTATTCATGGGCTGGTGGTCCTGAACAAAAGGAAGCAAACTGAGCAAGCCTCAAGGCGTAAGGCAGTAAGCAGCACTCTGTCATGCCAGCCTTTTCCTCCAGGTGTCCTGTCCTGACTTCCTTCAGTGATAGACTGTATGATGTGAAAGTATAAGCCAAAGAAACTCTTTGCTCCCCAGCTTGCTTCTGGTGTTTCATCACAGCAAGAGAAACACTTTTTGTCACTTGCCTGTTTCTTCTCACTTCTGACGCCTTCAGGTTCTTGTAACAGCTCTTCTTTCTTTCCATTATTAAAGCATTTCCCTACTATTCCCCTACTGAGTTTACTAATGGCCCCTTCCTTAGTTATCCATTATGAGACTGAGAAGTCACAGGCTGCCACAATTGCTGCTGAAGCTTCTGTTTTATAAATTGGTTGGTACAGTCTTTTACTTTAGGATTCTGAGCTCCAACTACCATTAGCATTGGATTTTAATGCCTCCGTTATTTGTGACTAGGTCAGTTAACTTATTCATGCATTTCTAGCCAGTCTATCCCAAGGCTGTGTTTGTTCCTATGGCACTTCCGAGTTCTATCAAGGTGCTGATTTTACCATGTGATTGCTATGACAAAACAGGTTTCTTAACCACTAGGCTTCATTACCCAACTCCTGTCACTTACAATACAGATCTGTATGACTGACATGACCATTTCTGTTATCAGATAGGATAGGGAGGGCAAAGGTTGGACTGTTAGCAAAGAACCTTTCCCCACCCTAGTGGCTTTGCGGCAAAGAGTTCTTTATATCACTGCATTGCTTTTTTGGTTGACTTGGGGCTTCTGTTCTTCATAACCTCCTTTCAGGGTATAGACCGTGGCTTAGTGGCCTCAATTCAAATGTGACTTTAGTGGAAGAAAGAGCGTTCTGTGGTCAGAATTTGGCCAGTAAAAATAACATACCAAACGTAGCCATAGAGGGACCAATGATTACAGTCTTGACACGTATATCTTCAGGAGATAATGTTCACTTTGGCTATCCTGAGGGTTAGCTCCTTTTTGACTGTATAGGTCTGCATGTGTTGTTGCCTCTTGCCCCTGATATGAACAAAAACTGCCACACAACACCCTCTCCTCCTCTTCCTCCTCCCCATCAGAGAGTCAGTGGGAGTCACAGAGACAGGATGACGATGACAAACACTCCATATGGATGAAGGAAGGTTGGGAGAAGTGCCGCAGAACCCATGGGCCATGCCTGTTCTTCAGACACAGGTCTGCCACTGCGAGAGGCTCCTGTTCCATAAATCTTTGTGGCTTTGTTGACTGTGAGAGCCTTCCTTTTTTCTTTTCTTTTCTCAGCTTGATCTGGTGTGTGCTCTGGCTTTGAGGACTGGAACAAGCCGCCTTGCTGCCTATGGCAAGGCAGAGACAGCATGCCTCTAACTGCTGCTGCTGTCTGTTGGTTTCTCTGTTGGCACTTAAGCTTTGTGCTGTTCTGCCTCCTGGTTGGCCCTACTGTGTTCCCTTCTGCTCAGTATGCCAGCCTGTGTTTCTGTCCAGGTTTGTCTCTTCTAAAACTGCTTCCTACTGGCTTTGTTTGTGTCTGTCTGCCCATTATTTCTCCCCACTTGTGTGAGGGAGTGTGAGTATGTATGTGTGTGTCTCATCTTTATATATTGCCAGACAGAACAACCAGTGTACTGTTTTCTTTCTCAGTTTTTAAGAACTTGACTGGGTCTGTAGGTTTGGTTACAGTGTGGTGTCAGTCTTTTCAGGTTGTTAGAAGTTATTTTCCCATGCATGCTATGGATTGTTATTGTTCTCGCTTGGTGTCTATTTTAGTTTTCTTCAGTAGTTCAGATTTTGTTTGTACCACCTCACCCTCCATTTATATGTTAGGATAGGCATAGGTCAGGTTATATGTATGGTATGTCTGTGATAACTGCCACAAAGTCTCAAGATACAATAATATCAGAAGTTTATTTCTGGTTCTTGACACATTTAGTATCACCATAGGTCAGCTGGGGATGCAGGTTGCTGCAGTAATCATTATTTCAAACATGATGTTGGTGGAAAGAGTGCTTATGCTGTGGTCCAGACAGAGGTCACTTTGACTAAGAATTTATTGACAGAAAATTTAGTCCTCCCAGAAGCATCTGAGGAAAGACACTTTGAGTTGTCCCAGTTTTATTGGCTGGAGAAGATGAAATGTGTCCACCAGTGCCTTGCCTTTGAGGTGTCTCCTAACTGCCTCCTGTTTCCAGAGAACTTTTTGTTTGTTTTATTTTGAAACAGGGCCTAGTCTCTCTTGTGTTCTTGGCTGTCCTGGAAGTCCTGTGTCAACCAGGCTGACCCTGAACTCACAGAGATTACTAATGCGCACAACCACACCCAGCTCAGCAGATTAGAGGTGTACCTTAAGGTGGCTGTATTAACAGCACTTTACACTTAAGTCAGCCTCCCTGCTGTCAAAAAGAGAGTTTGCATTCTGGCCGGGAGCTATTCAGATTTTAAAACAATGTCATTTACTTACTTGAAGATGTTTTGTGATTGAAAATTATAGAGTGAAGAAATTCTCTAATTGAACAAATGTTTCAACACCAGCCCTGTGCCAGTGTCTGTTACTGCAGAGTTAACACCATTTTAGACTTGAGGAAATAAAAAGACTGACTGGCACCATCTGTTACAATTTGTCTTTGTAATGAGATTGTGGCTACTGTTCTGTTGTCTTTAAAAATAGAATTAGGCTATCATTCTCAACAAATTTAATGGAATTCCTACATTCCAAATTTAACATGCTTTACTTAGTGTCTTTGTAAGAGGTAAGTGCTATCTAAGCTGTATTTAGCCTTTCTATGAAGCAGAGACTTACAAGAGGAAGTGTGTCCTTGTGGACTACAGAGATGATGATGCAGTGAGTTAGATTGGGCCTGGAAACCACTGCAGTTATGTTACGTTTTCAGCTCTTTTCCCCCTTCCTCCCCATATTAAGGTGTGTGGAAGGAGTTGACTAGATTCATTTCAGGTAGCATGCAAGGTTGGGAAATATTCCTGTGAGTTCTCACATGCATTGTGTGTGACATAAGTAGGTAGTATTGGAGTGAATGGTGATTTTGATTGGAAGCTGTGAGAAGAGAACCCCTGTGACTCTGATATACTTTCCCCTTGTGTTCCAAAGTGTGGAGAGACCTCGTTGTTTTGGAAAAGCTGACATGGTTGACTGGAGTCTGCTTTACAGTACCTGAAGTTTCTAAAGAGAGCCCTTAGTCTGTCAGTGAGATTTGATTATTTCAGAGATTAACTGACAGTGACAGCTGGCCAGTAACAATGAAGTGGAAACAGTGAACTGAAATAAATCTTTCTTCAAAAAAAAAAAATATAGAAGTTGCTGAGTTTGATTTTATTGTTTGTTTGGGAGGGTTTGTGTATTTTATTAATGTAGTACTGGTTATTGAACCTGAGGCTTTGTGTGCTTCATTTATAGTTTAAGCATTTCTACTAATATTTCAGTCCATTGCATATTATAATTTGATCGTTGGAATAATACACAGAGCAAGGCTTTATAGACATAACTCCCTTGATTCTCAATATAACCCTGTAAGTTAGGTACTGTTTTCAGTAAGAGAACAGACATTAAATTGTTTTCAGTAAGAGAACAGACATTAAATTGATTTTTGGAATGCTAGGTATTGTTTCTCTCTCATTTATTTATTTATTTATTTATTTATTTATTTATTTTGGGTTTTTTTTTCAAGACAGGGTTTCTCTGTATAGCCCTGGCTGTCCTGGAACTCACTCTGTAGACCAAGCTGGCCTCGAACTCAGAAATCCGCCTGCCTCTACCTCCCAAGTGCCGGGATTAAAGGCATGCGCCACCACCGCCTGGCGAAATGCTAAGTATTATATTAAGAGGTTTATATCTTCTATTTCATTTTTGCCCTTATAATGGAAATACGTAATATTTTTTAAAGGTAACTAAAGGGTGAGGGTGATCGCTCCATGGAAAGGAGTGTGTAGTCTGTCCACATGGGACCTGAGTCCAGAGTGCCTACATCAAAAGCCAAGTGTGACCATGTATCCTGTAACCCAGGTATTGTAGGGTTGAGATGGACGAATGCTGGGAGCTTGCTGGAAGGCCAGCCCAGCTGATGGATGGGCGAACTT
>JADRCC010525321.1:0-10376 GCA_019843855.1 Hylomyscus alleni
AAAAAAAAACACAGAAGAAACTTTCTCTAACCTAAAGAAAGAGGTGACCACAAATATAAAAGAAGTCTATAGAACACCAAATAGATTATACCAGAAAAGAAAATCCTTCCACCACAGAGTAATAAAAACACTAAATATACAGAACAAAGAAAGAATATTAAAAACGGTAAGGGAAAAAATATCAAGTAAAATATAAAGGCAGACCTAGCAGAATTATATCAGTTTTCTAAATAGAGATGATAAAAGGCAGAGGATTCTGGACAAATGTCATGCAGACCATAAGACGCCATCTTAGGTTACCATAAACAGCAAAACATTCAATTACCATAGATAGAGAAACCAAGATTTTGTGACAAAACAAAGTTTAAACCATATTTTTCTACTACTCCAGATCTTCAGAGGATAGTAGAAGGAAAACTCCAATGCACACAGGTTAACTATTTCCAAGAAAACACAAGAAAGTAATCATCTTACAACAAACCGAAAAGAAAAGAGTCATGGATACATAATAGCACCTCCAACAACAAAAATAACAGGAACTAACATCAATGGTTTTAATATCTCTCAAAATCAGTGTACTAAATTCCCTAATAAAAAGATACAGGCTAAAAGAATAGATAGGTAACCAGTTCATTCTGCTACATATAAGAAACATAACTCCGCAACAAAGACAGATACTAAATCAGAGTAAAGGGCTGGAAAAAACTTTTCCAAGCAAACAATCCCAAGAAAGAAGCTGGAGTAGCCATTATAATATCCAATAAAATAGATTTCAACCAAAAGTAATTAAAAGGGATAGGAAGGACACTTCGTACTCGTCAAAGGAAAAATCCATCAAAATGAAGTCTCTGTTCTGAACACCTGTGCCCCAAATACAAGGGCATCTACATTCATAAGAAAATTTACTAACACTCAAAACACACATTGAACGTCACACAATAATAGTGGGAGACTTCAACAAGACACTGTCACAAAGGCCAGGTCATGGAAACAGAAACTAAACAGAGATACAGTGAAAATAACAGAAGAAATGAGCCAAATAGCTTTAACAGATATCTATAGAACCTTTCACCCTCAAACAAAGTAATATACCTCCTTCTCAGCACCTTATGGAATCTTCTAAAAACTGATCATATAATCGGACACAGAAGAAACCTCAACACATACAAGAAAATTGAGATAATCCCATTCATTCTGTCAGATCACTACAGACTATGGTTGGACTTCAATAACAACAAAAACAACAGAAAATGCAGATACTCATGGAAACTGAACAACTCTCTACCCAATGAAAAGTTGGTCAGGGAAAAAATAAAGAAAGAAATTAAGACTTAATAGAATTCGATGAAAATAAAGGCACAACATATCCTAAAATAGGGACACAATCAAAGCAATATTAAGAGGAAAATTCATAGCATTGTCTTCATAAAGAAATTGGAATGATTGTATACTAGCAACTTAGTAGCATACCTGAAATCTCTAGAACAAAGAGAATCAAGCACACACAAGAGGAGTAGATGACAGGATATAGTCAAATTCTGGGCTGAAATTAACCAATTAGAAACAAAGAGAACAATAGAAAGAATTAAAACCAAGAGCTGGTTCTATGAGAAAAGTCTAAAAGATAGATAAAACCTTAACAATACTATCACAAAGGTACAGTGATAATATCAAAATTAACAAAATAAGAAATGAAAAGGGTAATCATGACAACAGAAACTAAGGAAATTAAAAAATTCATCAGTTCTTAAAAGACCATACTCAACAAAAGTAAAAAATCTACATGAAATGAGCAATTTTTCCAGAAAGATACCATGGACCAAAGTTAAAAAAGATCAGGTAAGCTATCTAAATATCCCCATAACACTTAAGGAAATATAAGTGTCATAAAAATAAAAATAAAAAAGGAAGACCCAGGGACATTCGAGGAAAAGCTAATATCAATACTCCTTAAACTATCCCATAAAATTAAAAACAGAACAGATACTACCTAAAAAGACCCAACAAAGAAAGAGAACTTCAGAGCAATTTTGCTTATGAACACTGACACAGAAATACTCAATAAATTTGTAGCAAACAATCCAATAACACATCAAAAACATCACTTACCACAACCAAGTAGGGAAAATCTAAAGGTTGCAAAGGTGGTGCAATATATGAAAAATCCATCAATGCAATCCACTATATAAACAAATACAAAGATAAAAATTACATGATCATTTTACTAGATACTGAAAAAGTCTTTGACAAAGTCTAACACCCCTTCATGTTCAAAGCCAGACTGATATAGCTATCTCCTGAGAGGCTCTGACAGTACCTGACTAATACAGATGCAAAGGCTCACAGCCATCCATTGAACTGAGTACAGGGTCCCCAATGAAGGAGATAGAGAAAGGACCCAAGGAGCTGAAGGGTTTGTAGCCCCTTAGGATGAACAACAATATGGACTGACCAAATGCCCTCAGAGCTCCCAGGGACTCAACCACCAACCAAGGACTATATATGGTGGGACTGATTGTTCTAGCAACATGTGTATAGTAGAGAATTGCAAAGTTGATCATCAATGGGAGCAGAGGCCCTTGACCCTGTGAAGGTTCTGTGTCCCAGCATAGGGGAATGCCAGAGCCAATAAGTGGGAGAGGGTGGAGTAGCAAGCGGGGGAGGGAGGAGTCAACAGGGGTTCGTTCTTGTTGTTTTGGGGGTTTTTAATTTTTTTTTGGTCTATTTTTTGGAGGGGAAACTGGGAAAGGAGAAATCATATGACATGTAAATAAACAAAATATCTAATTAAAAAAAAGTCTTGGAGAGATCAGAAATTCAAGGCACATACCTAAACATAATAAAATAAATATACAGCAAACCAATACCCCAAGTCAAATTAAATGGAGAGAAACTTGAAGCAATTCCACTAAAATTAGACAAGTCTGGGTTGACCAGTCTCTCCCTATCTATTCAATATAATACTTGATGTTCTTGCTAGAGCAACGAGACAAAAAAATAGATCAAGAGTATGTGAATTGGTAAGGAAAAATTCAAGGAACAACTATTATCAGATGATATGATAATAAACATAAGCAACCACCAAAATTCTACCAGAGAACTTCTACAGTTGATAAACACTTTCAGCAAAGTGGCTGAATATGAAATTAACTCAAAGAAATCAGCAGCTCTCCTTTACACAAAGGATAAAGGGGCTGAGAAAGAAATTAGGTAAGCAACACCCTTCACAATAGTCACAAGTAATAAAAAATATCTTGGTGTAACTCTAACCAAGCAAAGGAAAGATCTGTATGACAAGAACTTCAAATCCCTGAAGAAAGATTTGAAGAAATCCTCAGAAGGAAGAAAGATCTTCCATGCTAATGGATTTATAGGATTAATATAGTGGAAATGGTCATCTTACCAAAAACAGTCTACAAATTCAATGCAATTCCCATCAAAATTCCAACACAATTCTTCACAGATATGGAAAGAGTAATTCTCAACCTCATATGGAAAAACAAAAATCCCAGGGTAGCCAAAACAATTCTGAACAATAAAAGAACTTCTGGAAAGAATCACCATCTCTGACCTCAAGCTATACTACAGAGCAATAGTGACAAATTGGTATTGGTACAGAGACAGACTAGTTGATTAGTGTAATAGAATAGAAGACCCAGAAATATAACCACACACGTATGGATACTTGACCTTTAACAAAGAAGCCAAAACCATATAATGTGGAAAAAAAAAAAAAAAGAATCAACAAGGAATGGTTCTAGTCTAACTGGCAGTCTGCTTGTAGAAGAATGCAAATTGATGCATATTTATCACGCTACACAAAGCTCAGGTCCAAGCAGATCAAGTACCTCCACATAAAACCAGATATGAATCTAACAGAAGAGAAAACGGGAAATAGCTTCAAACACATTGTCACAAGGGAAATTTTCCTTAACAGAACACTAATGGGTCAGGTCTATGATCAATAATTGATAAATGGTAACTCATGAGACTGCAAAATCTCTTCCTTAAAGTAAAGAACACTGTCACTAGGACAAATCAGCAACTATCCCTACATCTGATAGAGGGCTGATAGCCAAAATATATAAAGAAATCAAGAAGTTAGAATCCACAAAACCAAACAACTCAATTTAAAAAATGAGGTACAGAACTAAACCGAGGAATCTCAAGGGAAGGAGGAATCAACAAAAGAATTTCAAAGGGCCAAGAAGCACTTGAAGAAACATTCAACATCATTACTCATCAGGGAAATACAAATCAAAATGACTCAGATATTCTTCCTTATATCAATCGGAATGGTTAAGATAAAAAACTCAAGTGACAGCATATGCTGGAGAGTATACGGAGAAAGAGGAAAACTCTTCCATTGGCTGGCAAACTAGTACAACCACGCTGGAAATCAATCTGGCATTTCCTCAGAAAATTGGAAATAGTTCTACTTGAAGACACATCCATACTGCTTCTGGGCATATACCCAAAAGATGCTCTACCATACCCAGGGACATGTTCCACTATGTTCATGGCAGCCTTATTTGTAATAACCAGAAGCTAGAAACAACCTAGATATCCCTCAACCCAAGAATGGATACAGAAAATATGGTTCAGTAACAGAATTGAATACTATTCAGCTATTAAAAACAAAGACATCACGAATCTTATCATCCTACATTTGCAATGTAAATACACAACATAATTAATAATTAATTAAAATGTATTTATAAATGAGAAAAACAGTTTATTTAGCTTTTATTTTAGTTTTGTTTTTCATACCTGTTGAGTAATAATGTAAAGCTCTTTTGACATTTAGATGGGAACCAGAAATATTCATACTTTTATTTTCAATGCTATGCATTAAAATATATATTTCAGATTCTATTCAGAGTGTTCAATGGTTCAAAGCATTGGCTGTTCTTCCAGAGGCAAGTTTCAATACCCAGAACCTGCGTGGTGACCCAATACTACTTGCAACTCTTGTCCCATGGGAAATGATAATCTTCAGAAATTACTACCAGATATCTGCTTCTAAGCTGCGATGCTAAATATGAAACCTGTGAAGACACATTATAAACGTTTCTTTTAAATGTTCATAGAGTGATGACATGTAAATAGGCAGCAGTAAAAGCTGCTCATGTAGCATGCTCTATACACAAAACTACTGGACAACCTGCAGCGGGGGTGCTTCATTGGTTCATCTAGAATCTGAGTGATTGATGCATGCCAAAGAAATGTTTATCAAACATAAAAGTTTTTAACATGTGTCCTTTTCCTCAAAATTCCTCTATTTACTTTACCCACTTTTTCAACTTCCTTCTTCGTAAATGCAGTCTTTTATTATCACTAGTTCATATTCTTAAATTTCCCCTGTCAGTTGTTATATTAGTTTTCATAAGAAGAGAAAACAAGATTTTCCAAACTATTTAATATCTATCATAATTGTATCATTTTGTATTTTCTTTCATTTTTCTTAACTATTTTCTTCACCGGAGTTGTGGGAGAAATCTGTGTCTGTTTTTCCAGCTTTAATACTTTTGAAATCTCATGCTTTGGAAGTCTATATTTGAAATTCTATATTCATTTTATTGATAGTTTGAAGGAATAAGTGTGGCTAGTCATATAATGAAGATGGAAGCAAGAAAGTGTAATTGGGTTTGACTGAGAAATGCAAAAAGGGTCATTTCTGACTTGTTAAATTATAGTATATTTCAGAAATCAGCATGAAGCACATCTGAATCAAAATGGACGAATGAGCCAAATCATCCTTCTACCAGCTCCTTGTCAAACAAGGACAGAACAGTCATAGACATGAATTCAAATGTCATAACCTATATTTAAATAGTTGAAGTAGACAACTATATATAAAGTTTGCAATGGTTTAACCTAAAATAGCTTGGCAGTTTGAGACAGCACATTCTCATAAATGGTATAATTATTATGATGTTATGGAATGCCTTGAGCAAAGGGTTAATTCAGACAAAGATGCCAACTTGCTACTTTAAGAGTTTTTTTTAATTTAGATTTATTTTATTCTATGTGCATTATTGTTTCTTCTTCCTATATTGCATATATCACATGTATGCCTGGTGTGAAGGAGGTCAGAAGAAGGCATTAAATACCCTGGAATAGGATTTACAGATGGTTGTATGCTACAATGTGTTCTTGGAAACCAAACTCTGCCTTTACCTGATGAATCATCTCTCCAATCCTACATCCATCATGCTGCCAATGTCTCTACTTATGTATAACATTCATACCCAAAGGACATGAAACAAATAAGATTAATCAGAGGATCTTCTGCATCATTACAAAGAGTTTGCTATGTGTCTCATGTGTGTATAAGATATGCTAAGTTAGTATGGTCATTTATTACTTAATGGCATTTTAGTCTGTGATGGGTGCATACAGAACAGTGATCCCATAATGTGGCAATGAGGTTGAGAATCCTCATAGCCTAGTGACATGCTGGCCATTGTAACTTACTCATGTAATGTTCTACTGTCATGCTGATGGTAATGTTTGTGAAATTTATCTATTGACCGACCAGTAATGAGCCACAGAGCACATACTGTTATGGATAGATAGTCCTACTTAAAGCAAGGTTGAAAACCACTGTGTGAGCTGAATGTCCTGTCTATTGTGGTATTCTTTCACTATCCAATTTTTCTCTCCCTCCATTTATGAAGAAAACACTTGCTATAAAAGTCTAGGCATTACTATACTGGCAATAATATCTTAAAGCTTCTGCATATTGTGCCTCTCAATTGTACCAGAAGACCATATAGCATGTTGATCTACCCTGTCTAGTTTCCTGTAAGTATATTCTGACATTTGTTCAATGATAAAAATATTCCAATGTTGTTTTTAGAGTGTTTCTTCATAGTTGAGCACAATGTAAGTATATCTCAATTATGTATAAAGTATCCATAGGGTAATGAATCCATAGGGTAATGAAACAAATAGGGACAACTTTGTTGATCATAAAACAGAAAATTACTGATGTTCTAGTGTCAAATCCCCAGAGTTGATAAAGCTGCAAGTGAGATAAAGAATAGCAGTCTAGTGCCTGTAGGAATAAATGATCTTTAGAATTCACTTGGACAAGAAGAGAAAACCATAGGTGAGAATAACAGCAGCAGCAAGGTTGTTGATGATAGTAGATCTTCAAAGTCGTAGAGATGGCTCCAAATGAAATCGAACTCATATGTCTTTGGGCGTGATTGCAGAATGGCCATTCACAACTATCCCTGCCAAGGATGACCTATGCATTACTAACCTCAATTCTCTCATTCTGCATCTCCATAGCCTCAAGAAATTCAAATACAAGGGGGCAGGACCAGTAAGCAGGGAGGAAAAGGCTGAGCATATCTACTTTCCTAGAGAAAGTGGTTCTAGTCAGAGAGCATAGAATCCAGTTTACCTTTGATCAAGTCTATAGTTGTAATGATTACAAGGGAGTAGGTATTTTAATTAATAAGTTTCTGAAACAAAATTGACCTAGACTGTCTATTCTTTACCAGTGACCAAAAAAAATCTTCCATGTTGCCTCAGGGCTGTAGAAGAACTGTACACTTTGATATAGTTTAAAGGGGACAGTAGGAAGTAGGGGAAATATTACTTTTATGTTTAAATTCAGTAAGTCTTGCTTGATTAATTCCATTATATTTGTAGCCTTGAGCGGGTTATATCCTCAGTTCCACATCTTTAAAAACTGAGCCAAATATTAGAATTTAAAGTAATACTGGGAAGAATCATACAGTTTTAGAAATTTCTAGCAAGCATCATGTAAATTCTTTAATGCTGTCAGACTTAGTAACAATTAAATGTATAGATTCTGCTGCATTTTCCTAGTGCCCACTCACCTCTTTTACTTATGGAAATATACTCAAAAAATTATTCCTGAACCTGAATTCAGATACTACACTCACCCTGCTTGAAACAATACTCTCTACCTAGACTGACCACTTTCACAAAACATTACATTAAGTAGCTTTTCTGGGCCTGCCATGTACTTTACATTCAACAAAGTTCACATATAATTATTAGCATTCACAACATAATATATTATGCAGTTCAAAGAGAAAGATGGAATCAAAATCATAACCCTAATCTTTTTCCTTATCCTCCCGAGTTTTCTAGTTGTTCATGTACTAATCACTGTCTTAAAGGAAGAAAGATGGACATGTGCCATGTGTCTGACAAATCACAGGGTGGAATAATTTATGTTCTATGATGCAAGAAGCCCTTTTCTTTCTATAAAATATCCTTTTTGAAAAAATAAATATATCAGAACTCTGAGTTTCATTGCCACACATCATAGTATGAATGGTTAAATAATAAAGGCATGAAGTAGTTTGTATTTTTAAGAAACCTGGTCTTTTATGAAATAAAACATTCAGCATAACTGAACAAAGTCAGCTAAGGTCAAACATAAAACTCAGTGACAGGATTATGAGCAATAGGAAGGGGGAATTAATGAAATATGCGTGAAGGCAAGTTTCAGTGACAAAAAGATGTGCAGAATGAGGATAGGAGATGAGTTCAGAGAATCTGAACTCCTGGGGAACAGAGTACACCAGGTGTTCTCCATGAGAACATCAATGTAAAGGGAATATTTGGATCAGACATAAGGTTTATAGTGGGTCTGGATTATTTTGTTCCGTCAGGATTTATTTATTCTAGACGCCCAGTATGGTATAATTATATAGAAAGTGCTCTTTGGAATCATGGGATAATACAATTAACAGTTGCTATTCTAAATGACAGTGTGACTTTTCATCTAGACAGAGCCAATGAGTACTTAATTAATTATACAAATTATATTTTAACTATAAACCATATGAGAGTACTTTTTCATCCAAGAAAGCATAGTTAATGCTAAGAATGTATCTAAAACATAATTATAATATTAAGAAAAATTGGTGTTTATGTAATTCATACAATTCAGATTTTTTAATTAAATAGTAAATTTGATCATTAAAAACATACAATTCAAAAATATGTAAAAATTTCATGCTACATTATTTGCTTTAGCCCTTTATACCAAATTGGTCTTGAAGGATGTTGTTGTTTTAAGACACAGAGTTGGGTAGATTTGGAAAGGGAGTATATCAAGGAAGAGTTAGGGTATATGAATATGATCACAACACTTTGTGTGAAACTTAAAACTGTCAAATTGAAATCTAAAAATTGAAAAAAATAAAAAAAAATCACAAATTTTGTAAGCCTGATAAGCTCTAGCTTGACTCCTAGGATCTGAATAAGTTCAATGTAAGGTATTTTTATCAAAATTATTTTTTAAGTGTTTAGAATGGGACAGGAAAGAAAACAAAAAGCAGAAAGAAAAGGATAGACTTGGTTGGACAATTGACAGGTGTGTAGCTGGGCTGAGACCTTTCAGGCACTCTAGTGGCTCACTCATTAATGTGTTACATGTGAATACTAAGGTCCATGATCTATCTGTGTGTGCAGTCATGACAACCATATACCTGGAAACACAACTACACATATGATCTTAACATGTAGATAACTGAGATGAGCATTCTTGGCAGCCCTGGTGCTGTGTTTTCCAATAGTATTACTGCTCAGGGTTAGAGAAGATGATGGGACATGAATAGATCTAATCTTGAAATAGCCCTTGCCTGTACCAAGTACTTCAGTTTCTTTATATACTTCAGTAAGGAACAGATTTTTAAGACTATGATGGATAAACAGGAGCTACACACACAGACGCGCACACACACACACACACACACACACAAATACAAACTAACAAATATCTGGACATAATAAGGTAAATCAGATTGTTTATCACTACCCAATTTTAATGATGCATCCCTAGAAAAATCCTTGTTAAATATGTGTATACTAATTTCTCAATAATTTTTTTTAAAATTTGTAGTGTTAGCAGGTTAGTATGGGTTGCTTAGAAGACTTTCTTATATGATTCCAAAAGCTTCTAAAACTGCTGGTACAAGAGTCACAATCCTAGTTGCAAGATCTGAGATAATACCATAGGATTTTTGCTTCCTACTTGTTAGTGAATGTGCCAGCATCCTGGGAGTGTCTGTCAATAAGAGATAAGCACATAGTGTTCTTCTTGTTTATCTCAGAGGGTTTATAAATGGTCAAAACAATGCTATGGCATACAGACAGATAGGCAATAGGTGGCTATTAAGGGGCCTAATGATTCACACAATATAATTTGACTCTGGACGTACAACACTGCAAGCTACCCACGATCAGTTTAATCACCTAAACAGAATCCCAGAAGATTCAGTGTATGGTACAAGTCTTTTCAAAAGCTTTCATGCATACCACGGAGAGGAAGTTCTCAAAAGATAAGGTAAAGGCATTCAACATCCTGAACCCTCAAGGAAATG
>JADRCC010525326.1:0-10549 GCA_019843855.1 Hylomyscus alleni
TTTTCTGAAACTCATGATATGATCATATGGCTTTTATTTTTCAGTTTCTTTATATAGTGCATTACATCTACTGATTTTTATATATTGAGATATCCCTTCACATCTGAGGTGAAGCTCATGGTGGATGATCTTTTGATGTACTCTTGGATTTAGCTAGCATGTATTTTATTGATTATTGCTTTGTTTGTTTTACTTTTTTATTTTTGATTTATTCTTAGTTTTGATTTTAATTTTTCTGCTTTGTTTTTGTTTGAGGGAGAGAGAGAAAGAAAGAGTAGGGGGAATTGAGGGGAAGGGAGTAAAAGGAAGATTGGAGACTGAGACCCTTTTCCTCTAAAAGTTGCCCAATCCAATCTTGATGTAAGAGTATGTATCTAGTCTTATTGTAACTTGTTATGGAATGTTCATATACACTCAAGTCCTGTTTCTTTCTGAAGAGAAATACTACTGATTGTTAGTTTGTTCATATTTTTCATTGTTATGATTCCTCATTTTATCCAGTCTCTTTGAGAGGATTTTGATAATTTCTACATTTAAAGAATTGTGCTTATTTTACTTAAATATTTTCATTGTCAATGAACATCCCAGTTTTAGTATTTAGTCTAAATCTTCTCTCATTGCTTTTTCTTATTGATGATTTAAAAGAACCATGCTTTTCACTTAGTTTATTTCTTTGGCAGTGTCCTAGATTTTATTGCAAATATTTTCAGTTGAATCACTATAGTTCATTTTCATCCATTTGTAGTATATTATTATATTATTATAATTACTTTATCACTAGTCATTATTAATATTATTTTAAGTTATTTAGAAAATTGTCTTTATAATTATAGGTATGTTTATTAAGGAAAATGAAATATATTTAGTTTTAGTACAATCTATACTTTTAAGTATCCACTGTAAAATTTGTAATTTGTTTTTTACAGAGTAGACTATGATAGCGGAACTTTCCTTTCTCCCTGCCTTTTTCCTTCCTTCCTTCCTTCTTTCTTTCTATCTTTTCTTGCTTTCCCTCTTTCTTCTTTGAAACAAGGATCACACCATGTGATACATGTTACTTTGGAACTTACTATTTATCTTAGATTCATACTCTCTTGAATGTTGTGCTTATAGTCATGTGCCCCATAACACTGAGATATGCTAAATCTTAGGATAGTCTGTTAGGGCTTTTCAAAGGATAACAACATCTAATCAATGATATAATCTACTAAAAGCTTCATAATTGATCATTTTAAAAGTAACTTTTAATCTCCTGAAGTAACTGTCATCTCTGAGGCTTACTGATGAATAAGTTCATCCTTTCTAGCTTTTAATGAATCCTAGCTGGATGGTTCAATCCAACTGCTCTTGTTCAAATTCTTCCCCAAACTGACTCAATAAAACTGGCTTATCTCAGCTTCTGACTGAATTGTTCAGCTTGAGCTCAAATTCTAGAAATCTGCTGTGATATTCTGTCTTCTTCTTATTCTCTGGCTTCAACTGCCTTTGCTGACCTTCACAGAACTGTATGAACTCAGAAACTAACTCTAGTCCAATATAGTCCAACACACTGTAGTTACTTCACTAAACTGAACTCCTCCAAACTCAACTTAACTCAACTCACTGAACAAAACTGACTGGCTAGATCTCAAGGATCTGCATGCCTCTATCTCTTGAGTATTGGGATTAAAGGTATATACCACCACAACAGGACTTAAGCTTTTCTTTATCTGAAACTTGCTCTATTCCAGACTGGCCTTGAACTCAAAGATCTTCTGACCTCTGTCTTTTGAGGCTAATGGTATATACTAAGAACTTGTCTGTGTTTCAGCCAACCACGTTGCTGGATTATAAAATTCCTCTATGGGTCCTAGAATTTTGATGAAATTGTAAATGGATAGGCCTGGGTGTAGGAAATAAGTTTCAGAATGTATGTCTTTGAATGGTATATCTTTGTCCTAGACTTTCATGTTTCCTTATTTCAGATAGGCTATAAGGTGAGGAACCTATATCCCATACTCTTACTCCTACAATGTTCTGCCTCACCTTAAGCTCATGAACTAAGCAAGAAACTCAGAAAAGAAAAAAAAAAGAAATCTTTTCACCTATAAATTGATTCTCTCGGATATTTATCATAGCAACTAGTAGCTAGCTAATAGGATCATTTCAGCTCCATATGTCATACACAACAATTGTCCAATGGAAGCAAGAGGGATAAACTTTAACCAGAGAATAGACTAAGGCCCCAAGCCAAGGAGCCTGAGAGTAGTCATGTTTATTTCCATTTTATAAAATACATTGGGAAAAAATGCTTATACTATGGTATAATGTAGTTATTGTTAGAGAGGTTTTCAACTTTAAATGAGACCTCAATGTAGACCACCTGAAGAAAAGAAGGAAGTTTAGCTAACCTTGGTTAAAAACAAAACAAAATGCCTCATGAGCCTTATTTTTTGTAGTTAATTGCAAAAAGCCAATTTATTCATTTGAGATGGTGAGATGCCCCTGTAGTGGTCCTTAGCTACTTTCAAACTGTAGAATATTTCATTTTCTATTGTGTTGTTTCCAGTTTTACCATTGTAGACAGTCATACGCCAACTATTCTTGCTGATATATTTTGATCACATACATATTATCATTCTCTATTTTTAGATTTTAGTTACTGATAAAAGAATTTAAAACACTATATTTCCAGAAATATCTTGTTAGATTATCCTCAACAATAATTGTAGGAAAATCACTCAAAGACCACAGGCTGATTCTATAAAGAACCTCTTATTTTAAAGACATGTTCTCAATCTGATTTCAAATATGCCTTTCTTTTCTTTTTTCAAAAAGTATAAATTGGATTTTTTACAGTACTATTTCAAAAATTAAACTAACATAAGGGCTATAAAAATCACCCAAGAAGAATATATATACTTCTGGAAGTAAGTCTCCATTCTTTTCGTGCTGCGTTGCGGCTGCCACTCTCAAAATTCCTGTTGTTCTTCCACCAAAGTAATTGGCACTTTCCAGAGATAAAAACTCCACATCTATTTTGGAAGTGATCTGAAAGAAAAGAATAAGTTACTTTATTTTGTTCCTTTAAGACAGTCATGAAGCTCATCACTAAATCTTACTTAAATTTAAAATCACTGTGTCTAAAGCTAAACAAACATTTGCCTTCAGGCCCTTGTACAAACAGGGTTCTGTCTATTGATTGTGAAACACATTGAGTAAAGAACACACTACTAACCATATATTGTTCTCCTTAATATGGTTTTCCCAGGGGACAGCCCCAGTGGGGTCTTCGTTCTTATAGGTTCTCCTTGAGGCAGTGGAGGGGGAAGAGTGACAGCAAAGGGTGAGAATTTTGTCTTACGAGATATAGTGGAGAGACTTTTGTCTTACAAGATATTTAGGATTGCTGTGTAGTAATAAAAAGTTTACTTCTCTAGGATTAAGTTACTTTACTTCTGTAGCTGACATGCCTTCTGTGTTCTTCTGAGGCCAGAAACTGCAAGCTTCTGGCATTTATCACCTCATCCTAAGGCAGGAGACTAAGTAAAAGATTAATTGCTAGAGACTTTCTCTTTGTCCAGATATCTCTTGCTTGTCAGGCTATGGGGGTAGTTTGGAGCAATAAACTTCTGGTTTATTGTACCAGGAGAAGATGATCAAGCTGGCAGAGGGAAAAAATCTTTTTTATACATGCAAATATGCATAATCTCACATAAATTCATATATAGATTCACGCATGCACATTTGTATATTTTTATTTAAACCATTTGGTCCTGGCTTGCATGCATTCTCATAATTATGTACTTACACACACACACACACACACACACACACACACACACACACACTCACACATACTTACATATGCATTTGGGGCAAAAGACCAAGCACCTGTGCAGAAAGAACTCACTTATTCTGGATGAAAAATGAGCTCCAATTTTTATTGGATAGAGAACGAAAAAACTTCTACCCTTTTACTGCTAAATGAAAGAAACCCAAATTTCTAAGAAGAAAGTCTTGTTCCTTTAAATAAGACTAAGCTTACCTTGTTATTAAGAAAAAGCTGCTCTGGCCCATGGTAAGGAGAAGCATACCTGGTCCTTCTGCTCTCTCTATAGTTTCTTCTTTTCCTCTTTCCTTCTGAATTCTACATATTACTCTCTTGCCTTTTATGTTACCTATAGTTTCTTCATTATTCCACTCTGCATTCTCCTTCTAATCTTGTTCTCTCCTTCTGCTCGGATGTAAGAATAATCCTCTCACTTTTAATGCCTGTTCTGGCAATGCTATGCCTTTACTTTTAAGTTCTGCTCGAGTTTGGTTCTGCCTTAAAAGTTCTGTTTAGATCTGACTAAAAATTGTTCTGTGTAAAATGTTCTTCTCACCCCAGTTCTGTCTCTTTTCTTTGTCCTCAGTACTTAGTCATCTTTCAGAATACATGATCACATGGTTAAAAAGTTCATCATAAGTTTACACATAAATTCAAATCATAATTTGGGATAGAAGTTTACAACAGAAAATGTGTACATGCATATCCATTAGGAGTATTATCTGGCTAAACATTCATCACCGGTCACAGCTCCACAGGTTGATAGAGAATTAAAAATCATAATTAAGTTATTAGTGAAGTTATTTTATAGATAAACCCAGTTAATATTTTATCTTCCATTCTAGAGCCTATAATAAATCACTAGTTCCCTTTTATGACCTTTTGGTAATGGTTTTACACTTCTTGGAATGTACTCTGAGTAGTAGAATGTCTGGTTTCTATCCAAGAGCAATTAACTGGTGATACATAGGAGACTGGCAGAGTTCTCATTGAAGTTTTGACTATCAGAAAGTAACTAACAGCAATTCCACTATAAAAGAGCTTAATAAACACTGGTATAATTTTAGGAATTCTTATAGGATCATCTTTAAGAATTAAAAAGTCATCTATTTGTCTATATAGCATCACTACAAGAGAGTACACTTTTGCCATTCTGCAGAGATCTGCTCAAAAAGGTGGGTTAATACCTAGAAATTGTTATATATGTTTAATAATAACAAAAATAACATATTAATAGCAGGAATCTTTCCTAAAATGTTTTTTTTCTTGGGCCTTGCCTATGAAGGCAAATTTGTGATGGATTATTTATTAATCAAAAGTAGACTCATCTCAGGAAGATCACCTGCTAGCTATTAGCTTGTCTTATGACGACTCCTGACATGGTTTCATTTCATTTTGTTGTTATAAATTTTTCAGGAGAAATAGAGGCATGACGTTTTAGAACTTAATGGCTATGGAACACTTGGTGTTCCACTTTATTTTCTAATTTACTGTGTAATTTGAATATGTGCAAACTCTCTATTCATCTGTCTCAAATGTTGACAACATTATTTTATTTTCAAAGTATTTTTGTTAGAGTTTGCTAAAACAGGGCAGATAATATATACTAAATAAGTGTTACTTATAATTTTAGAATGATTAAACATTAGTATACAATTTTATTGTCACCTTCTTTATATAAAGGTTTATAATCAATTGATACAAGGTCAAAAATAAATTGATACAACCCCAAGATCTTGGTTTTCTATAAAACATTACAATATTTCACTTCCTCTAAAGTAACAGAGGTATGAATCTAGAGCTATTGTTAATCGTTAATAAATTATACACAGTGCTAAATGTGGTATCATTTTCAGCTCCATCACATTTTAAAATGACGGAGATGTTTGTAAATTATATGTAAAATAATGCTGGCTTTCCTTAGATATAAATCAGTAGAGGCTGAAATGATGGCTCATTGTTAGTACTTAAAACACTGGCATCTCTTGCATAGGACTTGGTTTAAGTTCCCTGAAACCATATCCATTCGTTTAACAGGTACCTGTAATTCCTTTTGAATAACATTAGACACTGTCTTCTGATTTCATAGTCACCTGTTTGGTTGCTTGCTTGCTTGATTTCATCTCTTACACATAAATAAACTCAGGCAAACAAACACACAAATCAATTTAAAAAGATAAGTTATGAAATTATTGACTCTAGACAATGGCCTCTTTTCATTCCTGTAAATAATATAATCTTGTTAGTTAGTTTATTTTAGCTCTATTTTGTTTCAAACTTTATATTTAAAAATCCACTCTTACTATTATTTTCTACTGTTCTCATAGCCTAATTCAATCTTCTTATTTATCGATTTGAATCTCAACTGAATGTGTGTGTAAGCAAACATGACATTCCTCCATAGAAGAGATGTAACTAATACTACGACCTAAACATTTCTTACATGTCATTTCATTGCAAGTGAAGGTGCAATTCTTCAACTACTTTTACTACTAACAAACCATTTGTGAATTTTAAATTTCAGCTACTTTGGGTTAATCCATAATATCTCCTATTCAACGAAACCTAGCGTTGGTGCCCTCAGACTACAATAACAAAAGAGTAGTCTATATGGATTATAATCTCTAGAGATGTATTTCTCTAATGTTTGAGGGATAGAATATCCAAGAATGAGGCAGTTGGATGGTTCTGTGTCTGGTGATAGCCTACACATTGTTTCATAGTCATTTGTAATGTGATCTTGCCAGTGAAAGGCCACTAATCTCCTTCATGTGGGCTCCACCCTCATGGACAACTCAACTCTTCAATCCTTGAGAATGGAATTTAGGATTTATAGGACAAAAACATTTTACCAAAGCAATCACTGAAGAGTAAACACAATCATTATAATATTTAAACGACTCAAGAAATCTTCCCACAATGGCGGCATTGCATTCTATGGAAATCAGAACTTTAGAGACATTATGTCGCCAAAGGATATTGTTATATTCCAGGCCTTTTTATGAATATTTCAAGCTGAGGAAATGAAAGCTGCTAGCTGCACAGCTTTAAAATTTAACAAAAGCATTCTTCAGTGATCTTGCTATGCTGCTCCACTGTCTCATTGAAAAATGGTCACTGGCGGAATTTTCTGAAATTAGATTTAAGTTAAGAATAACTTAAACCTAACACAAAACATTTTAGGAGACTGGTGTTCTGTATGAGTCTCTAGTTGAAAACTTGGGATGGCCTGGATTTAAGCTGTGGATAACTAAGTTTAAGAAATCCAGTAGAAATGTAGGCTTTCTCAAATAGCACTAGTAATGAAAATTCTATTTATGGGCTAAAAGTATTGAATTGAAGAATAGTTCCTACTAGCATGTGGAAAGCTTTAATTTAACTTGCAATTCAGGTTAAAGTAGGCCAGATGGTTAACAAATGCATTCTCTATCTTTGGATAAAATTAATAGGCTGCTCACTCTGAAAAAGCATAACTATGCAAGAGAATGGAATGGGAAGGCTTGGTTTCTGGCACTGCTTATTTAAGAAGCACAAACAGAGAGTGAAGAAAAAGAAGGGAGAAAGGAAAGGCTTGCTTTTATATCTGTGGCATTTTAAAGCTCTTAGAAGCTTTTTCATTATAGGCAAATGGTTTATAAAATAGGAATATAGAAAGAAAAGGCTTTAAAAATGCTCATTGTGAACTACAAGGTGAAAAAAGTTCTTATCTAGGATACAAGCAAACATTGGAAGACAAAATCGTTAGGGGCTGTTTTTCTTTATTATTAAGATTTGCATTGAAGATTGAATTCTTTATGAAGTATGGAAGAAGAATGGGGAGGCTTTTAACTGTGAGACAGAATACTCATCTGTGTAGATATAGAGTGATAAGTAACAGCTTGGCTGGTTTGACTCCTTATAAGTCTAATTTAACATTAGACCATTATAAGGACCATTCAAATTTCTCTGGAGCCCCAAGATATTCTCAGGGAGATTAATATTTTACTTCAAAGATTTTAAATTAATCACATTGCGTGTGAAGCCATTGTTCTAAATTATGTGTAATTTTTTGTGTTATATATTTTAGTGTCTTTGAACCTACAGACATTTAGCATTCTTATTTTGATGTTTTAAGGTGTTAGATTTTCTTTTATTGACCTACATACCAAATACATCATTCATATCAATTTATTGGTAGTGAAATAATTCAGCAGATAAAGGCATTTATTATGAAGCTTGTTGACCTGGGTTCAATCTCCATTAACCACATAGTGAGAGAAAACACTCCTTTCAATCTGTAAAGTTTCTTCAACAAACATATGATGGCATGAACCCCAACATGCACATGCACACACCTGTGTGCATAAAATAAAAAGTAAGAATGCAACAAAATCTTAGAGAAATCTAATTTGATTGGAATAAAAGAGCAGCCAGGCTATATGGCAGGGCTAGTATCACCAACATAATCAAACCATGTAGAATCTAAAGGAATGGCTGAACCTACACAAGAAGGGAAGAGTCAGATATGCTTGTAATTGAAAGGGTGGCAACTGAAAAGGATTAGAGGGTGGATCACAATTAATTAGCCTCCACTGGAACTTCAAGTCAAGGAAAATTGGCAGGTAATAATTTAGTATAAATTATCTGTCTAAACGTGAGTACCATTCTGATCAGGTAATTAGCATTGTTAGAAGCTTCCAGCTGAGGAATTAACTCAGATGACATATGGAAGCCACCTGTCATAGTGCCTGGTACATAGTAATTACTCAATTAATGATTATTATTAATATTACTTTTATTTCCCAGCTTTTTAAACAGTGTTTCTTTTCTTTGATGAACAGTGTTGAATTTCTTTTCTATCTGCAACAATCATCTCTTGACATTGAGAAAGACTTTTAAAAAGGAGCTCCAAAGTAAAGTATGCTTTCTCTTGAATCTGTGTACTTGTCAGCAAGGCTGGAACATGACCAAGTAGAATCAGGGTTATTTTTCAGTGGTGAGAGGCAGGAAATGTACTTTGAGGGGTGGACATAGACCGCTGTGACCATTTGACTCATGGTGTAGAATGCTAAACTCAGTTAATGGAAAATTTATGAATTAAGAAGTATCAAATATTTTACCCTATGGCTCTTAAACACACACACATGCAAACCTAATACAAAGTTATCATTTTTGACATGACAAATCTAATATTGATTTTTTTAATTGTAAATGAATAGCTCAAATATATGGCTTACTCTGCATTAGGCTGTATTTAAAACACATGAGTACTGAGATTTCAAAATAAGACTGTATATAATTATTCACTTCCATTCTTTGAATCTAATGAATCGCAAAACCACTTGCTTCTCAATATACCACAAATATAACTCAATGTAGTATATATGTTCCACTGAACATCATATAAATAACATACAACTGTATTATGATAATTATTACTTGAATGGAATGGTATATTTTAAAAAAATACCACATTAAAACCTTAAATATAAATGTTAACATGTTTTCAGTTGTCATGATGTTGGTTTTTGGGTTGACATTTCCATTTTGCTGTAAAAAAATTTATTAAGATTCTTGAAAAAGTTAAAAGATAAAATGGAAACTTCATCAAAATTTTTGAATTTCCTCTCTGGTTCTCTGTCTTAAAATATCAGTACTATCCAGAAGGACCATGATGTCTGAAACATTCCAAACATTTACATACTAGTTGTAGAATCTACTGCATACTTGGCCAAATGCATTGTGATGATGAACATTTGAAAAATAAAGAATTTTTATTTTGAGTATTTGACTGTCAAGAAGATTATAAAATACCTATAATATAAAATATGCACAAAGATTTTATAATAATATATAATTTAACCACATTGATGCTAAACGAACCTAAATCTCATTGAACTCAGGTATTTAGAGTCTATTAGGAGTAGCATGAAAATACCCCAAATGGGTCAAAAACAAAAAGGGAATGTGCCCAGACTTGCAGGGCTTAAAAAACAGGGTTCTCCAGGGAAGGGAGCATCAATGACAAATTGGGAATGAGAGGTGCAAAGGAAGGAGAAAAGACAAAAAAATCTTTTCAAGTCTCAATTTACTCTAGGGAAAGGAAATGGAAGCAAGATAGTGGAAGAAACAAAAGAGTGTTAGTTAACAGATGATGGCCCAGGACAAAATGGAGACTGAGATGTGTATGTGCGTGTGTGTGTGTGTTGGGGGGTGTTTGTGCCTCAACAGGTATGTACTAAGAAACTCACATGCTAAAAGAGAATTTGGATTTTTTGTTCTTTTGTAAGATTTGTGGGTTTGTTTATTTACATGCTGCTTGTATGTTGGTTCATAAAATGTGTGAAGAATTTTGATATTGTTCTAGTGTGTTAGCACTGCTTTTCATTAAAACTTGTCTATGTGCTTGCCTGTTATTGACTAGACACTTAAAAGTTCCATCTCCTTGGATTGAAGTATGAAGTTTAAACTTTAGTGGAAGGAGATATTCTCTTCAAAAGTGCTCATCAAAGCAATGTTGGTCTCAAGGGGAATTCTCATGGGTATACCCTAGTTCCCATGTGCTATATACCAACCTATGAGGGCAATATCTGGAAGGTGTTCTCTCTCTGAAATTTATACATATAGATGTCTATTCAATTCAGATCTAGTGAATACAGAAAGGATTATTATGTAAGTTAGTAGAGATTGAATGATGGCCTTCCACTCACTTTGCAAGTGCTTAACAATGCTTATTTTATTTTATTGACATTTTTTTTT
>JADRCC010525335.1:2140-12323 GCA_019843855.1 Hylomyscus alleni
AAGAAAGAAAGAAAGAAAGAAAGAAAGAAAGAAAGAAAGAAAGAAAGAAAGAAAGAAAGAAAGAAAGAAAGAAAGAGAAAGAAAGAAGAGAAAAGAAAACTTGGTTTTCTCCAAGGAAGTCTCAATTGGGAAACAGATTCATTGTCTCAGAATGTTGCATCAGGCTTTGTCATCTCCCCACCCTGCCCCTACTCTCTAATTTATTTCTTATATTTTATTTTTATTTATCTATTTACCCCACAGGTTTTTCACATATGGCTTCCAGTATTGCGTTTTTATGGGATTACTGAGTGGGTAAATGAGCGTCTCGATGTCTCTGTTTCTTGTGCCTTTTCTTGGGCTCTCTTCTTCACGTTTGCTTTGCCCTTTTCTGATTTGTTTTCATTGTATTTTATTATTATCTCTCAGATGCCTGAAAGGGAGGGGAGGAGGGAAGGATCTGGGAGGAGCAGAGGGAGGGGAGACCAAAGCAGAATATACTGTATTTTTAAAAAAATCTACTTTCAATAAAGGAAAAAAAAAAAAGAAGAAAGAGAATGCCACTGGGAACCGAGCAGCTGGGCTCTGGAGAGCAGCTCTCTCAGAACTTTTGAATCCCAGCTGCCACACTGGCCTTGAGAACAAAGTGCCCCAGTCACCTTCCTTCTAGAATTGTTCCTCATACTAAGCAACCGCCATGACTTTCCCCTCAGCCTCTCTCTGTCCTGGCATCTACTGCTCAGCCTTTCTTTCTATCTTTTTTTTTTTTAAAAAAAAAACATTTTGGTTTTTTTATTTTTGTTTATGCTGCCCTGGCAGGCCTAGAACTCTCTGTAGATCAGACTCCTTTCTTTCTATCTTAACTATTGCATTAAGGATAGTTACCCACATAAAAGTTCAAGAAGATCCCACCTAGAAATAATTGATCACAGCAGGGTGGTGGTGGTGGTGCACATCTTTAATCCCAGCACTCAGGAGGCAGAGGCAGGCAGATCTGTGAGTTCCAGGCCCGCTTGGTCTACATGGTGAGTTCCAGGCCAGCCAGGGCTACATAGTGCAACCCTGTTTGAAAAAAATAACTTCAAAAAAGTAAAATAAAATAAATGCTGAGTGGTGATGGTGCACACCCTTAATCCAAACGGCCAAGACTACACAGCAAAACCCTGCCTTGAAAAAAAAATTAAAATTAAAATCCATTCTATTAAAGGCAGGTGTATTTGGTAACATACACCTCTCCAACTGAAGCTGACGATCAAGTTTCCCATTACCATTACAAAAAGGATGGTAAAATAGCAAACCAGTAAAGGCAGAAACATGGGACAGCGGAGCCACTTGGGAGGCACAACAGAGCCTCCCAAGGGAACCCTAGTGAGTTAAAGGCCATCAGTCTGGGCAAGGGTCGAGACCTTCTGATTATGGGAAACCATTTGCAATTCAGATCACAGGTAAAATCTCACAGCGCACAAGCACCGGCTGCCACTGAACCACAACCACCACAGATCCCAAGCCAAGACCTTCCCTCCACTCACCTTATCTCGGCTCCACTGAACACCAATGAGAACCCAGATAAGGACCTAGATCTGGGTCAGGCATTCTGTTTACTGCGGGTGAGAGCTGCAGGACTCTCAGGACACCGGACGCAGGCGCAGCTCTTACCTTCACCATGAATGTGAAGTCTGTTAGGGCAGGGGAGTAGACGGCCCCACCGGCACAAGGGCCCATGATCAGAGAAATCTGCGGGATGACTCCGGACGCTGTGACATTCCTCTGCCGACACAGAAAAACAACAAAGAATCTGGTTACAGAAGTACTCGGACAGTAATCTGCAGGAGGATAAAAAGCAACAATAAAATCGAGTTTGGCTTTTGCTTCCACAGAAATCTCTCTGCAGGAGGCAAAAGATGTAATCAGGAAAGCGCTTCCAAAATTAGGTGTGCAGCTTGTTCCCGTAACGGAGAAGCCGTTTACGGGTCACTTTCTGAAACAAAGAGTATTCCCTGGTCTTGACAGCAGTTCCTCAACATGGCCACCATGGTGTGAGCTATAGGTCCCAACCACTGTTAGGTCCAGGACCCAGTGTCTACAAAGCCACCAGGGAGAAGCAGCCTGTACCAGCTGGCTTGTAGCCCTGAGCTCTATGATGAGATCCGGCTCACCCTCCACAGACGCTCTCAGAAGCTGGGACATGAGACCACCAAGGCAGGTGCCATTAAGTGGTCTCCAGCCTCTGCTTGTCCTCGGGCAAGGCTTGGTAGCTGGGAGGGGAAAGCCTACACAGGGGGTTTGTGTGGACAAAGATGTTATGAAGAGAGGAAAGTCTCAAGCCCTAGGAAAACAGAATTTGGGGCTCAAGGACTCGTGTAAGGTGATGGTCCAATCACTCCTCGCTTTATCCCTCTCCCCTTCTCCTTCACCCTTAGCTAAGAAAAGTAGGCGCCTGCTTGGTACTGAACCCAGTCTCTATAAACACGGGATACAGCTCATCACAGCACGAAAGCCATCTCTACGTAGAAAAAAATAACACGTAAGTGGGGGGGATGGCCAGCTACGGCAGAACCAAGTTTGGAAAATTTCAGCAAAACAAAACAAAGACTAAAAACTGGGAGAAACTGTCAGTAACAAGTATCCAAGGCTCTAAAAATGAACTACCTGTGAATAAAATATTTATGCATAAAAAAATTGCTGAGCAAATCAGAAATGGCAGCTCATGTTTGTAACACCAGTACTTGGGAGGCTGAGGCAGGAGAATTATACTACTACAAGTTTTAGGTCATTCAAGGCCAGCTTGGGCTACATAGTGAGTCCAAGGATAGTCTGGGTTACATTCCTATCTCCTATCTATCTCTAAAAGAAATAAAAACAAAACAAAACAAAAAAGGTTAAACACCAAAGAAGGTTAAGACAGCTGAGAGTCTAGCAATTTTATTTTATTTTATTTTTCACGTGTAAGAGGTTTAATTGAGAAGGGGGGGAAGTGGCGCGGAAAGAGAAGAGGGGGAGAGAGAGAGGTTTTAATTAAGGTTTTCACCAGCTCCGGATGTCTCCTGAGGTGAAAGGAAATGACACCAGACAGCAACCGAAATCCTCAAGAAGCAATTAAGATCACGAACAATGGATAACCTGTGATTAAAGACCAATCGCTGGAGCTGGAGGCTGGGAAGATGGCTCAGTGGATAACTGCGAACATGAGAACCCAGGTTTAGATTTCAGGACCAGGTTTAGATTTTTAGACGGAGTCACTCGCAGGTCCATGGACCCAGCACTTCTATAGCAAGATGGGAGGCAGAGGCAGGAGAATTCCCACAAGCTCATGGGCTAGCTACCTTGGAATATATAGAAGGAATAAAAAAAGATACCCTGACTCGAAACAAGGTAGCAGGCAGGGACTGACACCTGGGGCTGTCTTCTGGGGTGACCTCCACAGGTCACCATACATATGCACAGCTGTGTATATATACATTCATACTCATACATTAAAAATATATTGCATAAAACCCTCTTTTCTTAATTTGGGACTGGAGCAATGGCTCAGCAATTAGAAGCATTTATTGAATTCAGATCACAGTACCTACATAGGAAGACATACAACAACCTGTGAGCCCCGCTCCTGGGGATCCTACACCATCTTCTGGCCTCCAGAGGCTTATGTACACTAGTGGCAGACTCACACAGATACACACACACTTAAAAGTATTTTTTTTTTTTTTAGAAATAAAGAACAAAGAAAGTAATAATTATAACACTGTATTTGGGCTCATAATTTCAAACACACATGTATACACATGCATATACACATAAAATAAACACACACACACACACACAAATAAGTAAATTTACCCGGGTGATGGTGGTGAATGCCCTTAATTACAGCACTCAGGAAACAGAGACAGGTGGATCTGAGTTCAAGGCCAGCCTGGTTTACAGAACAAGTTCCAGGACAACCAGGGCTACACAGAGAAATCCTGTCTTGAAAAACAATAAGTGAATAATTACACACACATATATATGTGCACATATATATGTGCAAAAATGTAATGATTTTTAAAAAGAGATTGTGTTGAGATACTTATTACAACCTGGAAGCAATCACTGAACATTCAAAAGAAATGTTACAATGGGATTGAGATTAATACAAGCAAAATACAATAATATACAGATAGATATTTATTTTAAGCTAAATGTGGTGATGGGCCCAACCCTTGGGAGACAAAGGCAGGAGGCTAAGGAGTTCTAGGCTAGCCTAGGCTATGTAAGACCCTGTCAGGCTTGGGTTGGGGGAAGGAGACGAAAGAGAAACAACTATTATTTTGTATGCTTACTTATTTTTAAATTTTTAAATACAGTTTAAGGAATTAGACAAGCATGGTAGAACATGCTTATACTCCCAGCATTCTGAGAGCTGAGGAGCGAGATCAGGAGTTTGAAGCCAATGTAGGCAATATAACAAGGCCCTGTTCTCCCCACCAAAAAAAGAAGAAAAAAGAAAGAAAAAAACATGGAGAAAATTTAAAAGTACACTAAAAGTATTTAACATAGGAGCTGTGGGCTTGGGGTAGGGTTCTCTTGTTGGTATAAAATCGGTTTTGGTTTGTTTTGGTTTTTTTTTTAAGATGGAATCTCACACTATGTTGCCCAGGCTAGTCTCAAACTCATGGGCTCAAAGTGATTTCCTGACTAGCTGAAAATGATGGTAGGCATCCCGGCATCCAGACTAACAGGATATAGCCATGTGACATCACAGAAGACAGATGACACCGCTTTAGGGAACCAGGAAATAACTTCAGCCACAGGACTGACGGAAGCACCTTTCCGCAACCCTGGAGTCAAACCCTTTCAGGATGGAGGAGGAAGAAGCTGGTGAATGTCACTCGACCTGCTGCTACCTTCCCCGGCCATGAGAGCCACACTTACAGCGGCTAGCTGGCACCAAAGGGGGACAATGAAGACCTCATCCTTGCTGGGGTCATAGTTCCTATTTTGAGGTGCTTGGGGATCCGTATTAAGCAAGCACTGTGCCTCATCTCCAGCCAGGATGTGTATTTTCACCATTAATTGTGGCTTCTGAGGGTTAGCAAGGAGGCGGACCTCCATTCAATTCTGATGGACTGTTTCCTTATTACAAGGGACGGGACACTGCTCCACCCTCGCTTCTGAGAACATCTCTTTGGGTTTGTTTGCTTGCTTGCTTGTTTTAAGACAGGGTTTTTCTTTTTTTCTTTTTTCTTTTTCTAATTAGATATTTTCTTTATTTACATTTCAAATGTTATCCCCCTTTCTTGGCTTCCCCTCCGGAAACCCCTATCCCCCTCCCCCGATCACCAACCCACCCACTCCACTTCCTGGTCCTGGCATTCCCCTATACTGGGGCATAGAGCCATCATAGGACCAAGGGCCTCTCCTCCCATTGATGACCAACGAGGCCATCCTCTGCTACATATGCAGCTGGAGCTCTGGGTCCCTCCATGTGTACTCTCTGGTTGGTGGTTTAGTCCCTGGGAGCTCTGGGGGCGGGGGGGAGATACTGGTTGGTTCATATTGTTGTGCCTCCTATAGTGCTGCAAACCCCTTCAGGTTCTTGGGTCCATTCTCTAGTTCCTCCATTGTGCTCAGTCCAATGGTTGGCTGTGAGCATCCACCTCTGTATTTGTCAGGTACTGGTAGAGCCTCTCAGGAGACAGCTATATCAGGCTCCTGTCAGCAAGCACTTGTTGGCATCCACAATGGTGTCTGGGTTTGGTAACTGTATATGGGATGAATCCCCAGGTCGGACAGTCTCTGGATGGCCTTTCCTTCTGTCTCTGCACCACACTTTGTCTCTGTAACTACTCCTATGGGTATTTTATTCCCCCTTCTAAGAAGGACCAAAGTATCCACACTTTGGTCTTCCTTCTTCTTGAGTTTCATGTGGTCTGTAAATTGTATCTTGGGTATTCCGAGTTTCTGGGCTAATATCCACTTATCAGTGAGTGCATACCAGGTATGTTCTTTTATGATTGGGTCCAGTCAGATGCTGGAAGAAATATAACCCCAGACTTCCCAGATTTCATGAAAGACACAAATGTTCACATTTAAGAAGCTCAACAAACTCTAAAGAAGGATGAGTTCCCTGACATCACATTGTGACCTGTTATAGTCAAACTATGAACCTCCAGCCCAGGGAGGACCCGGAAAGCAGCAGGGCAGAACGGCTTCCCTCTGACAAAGGGATCCAGTAAGATAAACGGTCAAGCCCGGGGGGCAGCAGGACATAGTTCAAGTGCTTGATGAAAAACCTGTCAGCCAAGAATTCAGCATCCAGCCAAGCCAAACTTCAAGGAAGGAAGAGTAAGACATTTCCAAATAACAAAGGCTGAGGAGGGAAGTCACTGGCAGCTGAGACATCATACAAGAAACACAAAAGCAGTGCTTTGGTCTGACATAAAACGACACTAGATTGCTACAGGAAGCCGTAAGAGACACTAGTAAATCCAACTGTCTAGGTAAAGCTTGCGATGCAGTGTTCCTGCATTGTTCAATTGTTTGTTTGTATGTATGTCTTTTAAACCTGTTAACAGAGACATCACCTGTAAAGAATGATCTTCAAATGATGTAGACATACAGTACCGAAGCACCATGTTCACACACTGTTTTTTTTTTTCTTTTTTGGTTTTAGTTTTTAGAGACAGGGTTTCTCTGTGTAGCCGTGGCTGTCCTGGAACTCGCTCTGTAGACCAGGCTGGGCTGGAACTCACAAAATCCACCTGTCTTAAATTCCTTTCAACCAGTTAAGCTCTTGGCTGTAATTCCCCATATGACTATTAAGAAAAAGACACTTTAAAATATAGCGAAGGAGGTGAAGAGACAGCGCAGTGATTAAGAGCACTGGTTGCTCCACCAGAGGACGCAAGTTCAATTCCCAGCACCCATGTGACAGTTCACAACCTCTGTAAATCTAGACCCAAGATAACCAAGATCCTCTTCTGGCCTCTACAGGCACCAGGCATACACTCAGTTTACAGACACACATGCAGGCAAAACACCAACATGTATAAAATAAAAATAAAGGTTAAAAGTTTTGAAAAATAAAAATACGGCGAAAATTAAAGTGAACAAAAATGGCTCAACTTAACTAAATACAAAAGAGGTGGAGCTATGGCTGGGCATGGAGAGTGGGCGTGGCAGGCGGAGCTATGGCTTAGTATGGTTGGGTGGGCATGGTGGGCGGCTATGGTTGGGCATGGCTGCACACGCCTGTAAGATCAGCAGATACAGGAGGATCTAGAGCCAGACAAGTGTGAACTACATAGAAAGATTTTTCATTAAAAAAGAGGAAATTGGGAGTAGGGAGTCCAGAAAGATGTATTGGGATAAACGTGTTTGTCGCCAAGGTTGGTACCCAGCTTCCATCCCTGCCTTCCTTTAGTGGAAGGAGAGAATTGATTCTCACAAGTTGTTGTCTGGCCTTCACGCATGCATTATGGCACATGTACGGCCACACACACACACACACATAAATATAAAAAGTAAAAATAAAAAGCCATAAAAGGGGCTCTGTGGTTAGGGCACCTGCTGCTCTTCCAGTGCCAATTCCAGCACTCAGCTAATGTAGTTCACAACTGCCTACTAACTCCAGCTCTAGGAGAACCAGTGCCCTCTTCTGGCCTCCAACAGTACGCACATGTGCACATGCAAGCGCACATAAAATTTAAAACTTTTAAAAAGTTGCCAGGCAGGTGGTGCATGCCTTTAATCCCAGCACTTGGGGGGGGGGGCGGCGGGGGCAGGCTAAGCTAATCTGGTCTACATAGTAAGTTCCAGAATAGCCAGGGCTACACAAAGAGACCCTCAAAAAACAAACAAACAAAGCTATCGGGTATTAGGGTCCTATACACATAGAAAATATCACAATTATAAAAATGTATACCAAGGGGCCAGAAAGGCTCATGAGGTAAAGGCCTTGCCACTGAACACGAAGACCTGGGAGTCACATGGCAGACAGAGAGACCTGACCACTGAAAGTTGTCCTAACCACACATGCTCTGTGCCATGCATCCAAGCAAGTACAACACAACAAAAATAAATACATATTTTTTTAAAAAATTCTATATAATTGAAAAATCAAGAAAAGCATTTGAAATGTCTACAACTAACAGAGTCCTCACATTGATAAATCAGTAAGAGCCTCAAAACATAAGAACCAAACCCTGGGGCTGGAGAGATGGCTCAGTAATTAAGAGCGCCAACTGCTCTTCCAAAGGTCGTGAGTTCAAATCCCAGCAACCACATGGTGGTTCACAACCATCTGTGATGAGATCTGACGCCCTCTTCTGGGGTATCTGAAGACAGCTACAGTGTACTTACATATAATGAATAAATAAATCTTAAAAAAAAAGACAAAAAAAAAAAAAAAAAGAACCAAACCCTGAAAGACATGGAGGGGGGAGATAATCAGGTGTGTGATAATCAGAGATGCCTCTTCTAATGATGGACAACAGATTGATAAGTAAATAGTGAACTGACCACTATAAAACAACACATAACAAACTTCACAAGAGTCCATTGAACAGACAACATATCCTTAAGCTGGGCATGGTGCCTCATGCATTTGGGAGACTGAGGTAGGAAGCTAAGCTCAAGGCCTGTCTTAGGTGAACCAGTGACTGCTGAAAGCACTTGGATAGCAGGTTCAAGGCCCCAGGTAACGATTCTACAACTACAGAAATGTCCACTGTTTAACACACTGAACTGCACGTCACCATGGGTGGATTTTTCAGTTTTTCAGTTAAACTTCAATAAAGGTGGGAGTTTTGTTTGCTTGTTTTTGTTTTGGTTTGGTTTGGTTTTTGGTTTTTTCGAGACAGGGTTTCTCTGTATAGCCCTGGCCATCCTGGAACTCACTCTGTAGATCAGGCTGGCCTCGAACTCAGAAATCTGCCTGCCTCTGCCTCCCAAGTGCTGGGATTAAAGGCAGGCGCCACCACCGCCCGACTTGTTTGTTTTTTTAATGTCAAGGTCAGGGTAGCTACAGTGGCACAAGTCTTTAATCCTAGTGTGGAAGGCAGAGACGGAGTTCTCTGTGAGTTTGAGACTAGTCTAGACCAGGCAAGTTCTGGGTCAACATGGAGGTATATAGTGAGACTCAGTCCAAAAGAAGTTTTTAAAAATTTAAACTAAGGCCATGAAAAACAAAGACTACAGAACTGCCACAAATTAAAGAAAGAAAATAAAGAGGTATGACAATTGGGTTCATTCCAGGTCAGGAGCAAAAGTTAAGGAAAGAGGGAGAGGAAAAGGAGAGAGGGAGGGGAAGGGAAGAGAAGAGAGGGGAGGGATAGAAGAGAAAGGAGAGGGGAAGAGAAAGAGAAGAGGAGGGAGAGGAAGAGAGGAAAGGAGAGAAGACGAGGAGAAAGGGAGAGAGGGGAAGGACAGAGAAGAAAAGGAAGGAAGCTATTAAGGGCTTTATTAAGGCACTAGATAAAGACTATGGATATTAGTAAGAGATTGATCTTACATCTCCTTTTATGTTCATATTCTGGTTAATGTTCCGGGGAAATACACAGTGAAGGAAACAAAATATCAATTTGCCCTCAAATGTTTCTAATGCAACATGCAAAAATGTATTTCTAGAGAGAATGATACATTGAGTGGGGGCAGCACGTCTGGTTAAAGGGCACAGGACAGGGCTGGAGAGATGGCTCAGTGGTTAAGAGCACTGACTGCTCTTCCAGAGGTCCTGAGTTCAATTCCCAGCAACCACATGGTGCCTCATAACCTTCCCTAACGGGATCTGAAGCCCTCTTCTGGTGTGTCTGAAGATAGCTACAGTGTACTCATATGCATAAAATAAACAAATCTTGAAAGGGGCACAGGACAGATCTTGGAACTTGTTTCCCATGAGGTCTGAAATTATATCACAACTAAAAGTTACCAGAGAGTAAGAACAGAGCAGCAATGAAATGGCACAGTCCTGTGACAAGCAGGTGTTGCAAGCAATTCATTCAACACCACAGAACTCAAAGTTGCTAAGGCCTGGTTCCTGGAAACAGCAGCAACTGGAGCCCCACAGCTTAAACATCTATCAGATGATATCCCAAAACCCAGCCACACTCTATGTGGCCACTTCTCTGGGGGCCTCTTTTTTCCTCTATGTAACACAGACATGATTTCCTTTTTTGTTTTGTTTTGTTTTGTTTTGTTTTGTTTTGTTTTGTTTTGTTTTGTTTTG
>JADRCC010525340.1:0-11619 GCA_019843855.1 Hylomyscus alleni
CACGCAGTGAGAATGGTACCGCTTATGCAGCTGTTCTCACTAGGAAACATGGCCCAGGCAGCAAGCTTCTATTTCTTAGTACTTCCAGAAAATGTGATGTCTAGTTGCCAGAGATGGAGCACCCCGAGCCAGAATTGACTGAACGGTGCTTAAGTCTAAAATCACAAGGTTTGTAAATCAGTGGTGGAATGCCTGCCCAGCATGTACCAGGCTCCAGGTTCAGATACCAGTACTACAAGTTTGTATTTCTGCTTTTTTGATGGACAGGGAACATTTTGGAATAATTTTCTATGTAGATGTAAGCATTTTTGCCTCTAGAAAAGTTACAGCTATGCAATGGTATTAATATATATATATTATGAATAAATATATATAGAATATATATATTCATTCATATATATATGAATGAAGCCAATCATGGCAGAGAACGACTATAATTCTAATATTTAGGAAACAAAGGCAGAGAGGACCAAGAATCACAGTTATTCTTGACTATATAGGAAGTTTAAGATCCATTAGGACTACACCAGATCCCATCTTAAAAAAAAAAAAAAGGACCAAGAAAAATAAAAGCCGTAGTTTTGATGCTTCTAGTATCAAGAAAGGAAACCAGCTCAGTTTCCCCAGGACCACCCTAAATGACCCTTCATGACAGAAGAAAGAAGGTTTATGGGGCCAAACATCCTGCAAGGGGATTGAGGCCAAACATCCCAATTCTTTGATTTCCTTACTGAGAAAAGATATCCCCCCAGTTCAACCTCCACCATAGATAGGACAGAATATAGGGACTGAGCTGTGGAGTCCAGAAGTTTCCTTTCGAGGCACCGATGCCATCTGTCAGGTGAACACGCTATTGTTTCTCAGACTGGCTTTTACACTCTGTACTTGAGACTCACCCTAGAACCTGGCTCACCTGCTGGGTGGGTAAGGGATGAGCAGAGGCAGCGCTGGCCATTCATATCACAGTGATGTGACCAGTGGGGACAGGACGCTTGGTGGGAGGCTGTGGATCTAGCAAACGAGAATTCCCACTGGGTGGCAGGGAGCCTGCTCTGACTTCCCCCACACACGTAATTATAGTTCATATGTCTTATGACAAATTGTGAACCTCCATTTGGAAACTTCCTCAGAGCAAATGAAAGTGAACTTCTCATAGCTCACTACTGCTACGACATATGTGGTTGACTTTGAAGGTAACCCAGCTGTGTTTTGTCCCTATAGGGCAGTGGTTCTCAACCTTCCTTATGCTGAGACCCTTTAATGCTGTTCCTCACGTCGTGATGACCCCCAACCACAAAATGATTTTTGTTGCCAATTCATAACTGTAATTTTGCTACTGTCATGGAATTGTAATATAAATATTTTTGGAAGTAGAGGCTTGCCAAAAGGGTCATGGCCCACAGATTGAGAACCACTGCTACAACAAAGTATTTTAGATGATTTATATACATTTTTGCTAAGTCAATTTGACAGCCTGAAAGTGACTGTGTCCTATAACCCCGAAGACTAAACCAAGTGATTTTTTTTTTTTTATTCAGGGCAAGGGGAGAAGAATTAAGAGGGTAGTAGAGGCAGAGAAAGGCAGAGAGAGAGAGAGAGAAAGAGAGAGAGAGAGAGAGAGAGAGAGAGAGAGAGAGAGAGAGAGAGAGAGAGAGGAAGTAGAAGAGTAGAGGCTGGCCATGAGCATGTGAAGGGGTGAGGGGGAAGGGAAAGGGAAGAGAGTGGGGAAGGGACAGAGCAGGAACAAGAAGGGAAGAACAAGAGGACCATTTGGTTTTTGAGACATGTTAAATAGCTAGTAATTTACTAAATACTTCCAGTCTATTTACTAAGACATTTTATTTGAAATGTAGTGCTTCAAATAAAATCTCAGAGCCAAAGTTTAATCTTTTTAAAATAGAATCTATTACACGAAGAAAAGGCTCCCTGAGGTCAATTTGAGGTCACTGTTCATTAGCCTGGAGCGAAAGAGTCATTCAGGTTACTTATGGGCAAAAATAAGATTTGGGATTTAGGGGTTTGAAAGATGCTAGCAGGCATGGGGGCAGCGAAAGACTGCTGGAGTCCAGTCTTCCTGGAGAAGACCTGATTTGTCCCAAGAGGCAAGGCTATTGGGTCCCGTGATCCCATTAGCACTCGACACAGTACCTCCTGCAGCACATGGTCTTAGAGGTTGCTGTACAGAACAGAGGAGCGCATTAGTGAAAAGAGGTCTGTGTCCTCCACCGCCCCTACGAGCCGCCCACGACAATCCTCCGGCTGATGGCGCCTGGCAGGGTGTAGATGAAGAGGACCAGGAATATGATGAGGATGATAAGGATGAAGGCGACGATGATATACTTCTTGTAGTTCTTCCAGATGAGGTGGTACAGGCACTTGAAGGGACTCACGAACCACGAGAAGGAGGTGTCTGGGCGGCTAGAGAGGGAGTCAGGAAAAGGGGTCATGTTCAATACCTGGGAATCTCAGACTCCCAGGAAACACTTCTGAGCCTGTCTTTCTGGGGACCCATAGGAGGGGTCTGAGAGTAGTGGGGGTGGAGGGAAGGACCATTCTGCCGAAAGCAACAGAAATGGGACCGTTTACCAAGTGGTCTGTAATGACGCTTGCATGGTGTTAAAAGTTGTTCTGATTAGAGTCAGAGCCCTGTTAGAACCCACCCTGAAGCCCACATTCTCCATCCCTCCATCTGTCCTGTGACCGGATCAAGCCCACCTTCTGCATGAAATCTACCTGACCACCTCAGTTCATCAGGAGCGCTCGCCCTAAATTCCTGCCTCACCTTGACTGACCCTCTTTCTGAGCACAGCATATTTGTCTCCTCTTCCTCTAACTATTTTATGAGTCTCTGTGCTATATCTCCTAAATAAGTGGAAAGCTGCTGGCAGGCAGAGCTTATGCCTGGCATTTCTTTTGTGCCCTCTAAAGTATTTAGTTTTATTTATTTTTTAATTGAAAGAATTTTTTTCGTACAGTATATTGTAATCACAGTTTTCCCTCCCCCCAACTCCTCCCAGAATCTGTAATATACAAGCAAAAGACTGGTAAGACAAAAAAAAAATAGACAAATACAGAAATATGAGACAAAAAGTCTACAAAAATACCACTGAGCTCATTTTGTGTTGCCCAACTATTGCTGGGCACAGGCCTGCCCTCAAGTGTGGTTTAGCTACCCTGTGAGACTCCATTGGAGAAAACTACTTTTTCTTCTGCAAGCAGATGTCAATTGTAGAGAGTTTCTTGGTCAGGCTTGAGAGCCCGTGTTCACCTTCCTCTCAGCCCTGGAACCTGTGTGGTCCCTGTTGTGTGTGTGTCTCTCTGAGCAAAGTGTTTTAGACAGATGTTTTAATAAACAACTTTGAGTTAGCGAGTAAGCGCTGATATGTTCCTAACACTATGAGAGGTGGCAGATGGGTGTAGAACAACATCACGCACCCTGGGTCCGGGGTGATAGGACAAACTTGATTCTGAAAGGCATTTTATTCACATATTTCATGAACAGTTTTTAATGGCCATGTAACCAAGAATCAGGTACAATAAAGTACCATCAGTTTTCTAATAATTCTGATTCTGGCCATTTTTTTTTTAAAAAGAGAAATGACCCATGAAAAATAAAATGTTCTCATCGTATCAAAAAACAAAACAAAGCAAAACAGAAAATGGCAAAATTAAGTTGATTATCTGATTATGGGTGGTGACCAAGTTGACGATGGGCACCAAGCCCGTGGAATACTGTGCTCTCAAAAATATTAATTAGAACTATGACACTGAAGGAAAACTTTTAAAAAAAAAATGTGAATTCCCATGCACATAACATGAGAGGAAGGCAGGTGAAGTGCCCTAGCCGTGCTGGTGGAGCATGTTCCAGACAAGCCCTGCTCCATCCGCAAACAGTCTGTGATCTTGGGGGCACTTTTCAGTTATAGAAACCATACACTACACAGGTTGGACAGCACTCTCACCTCACACCCACTCCTGAGTTCTCTGTGCTGGAACAGGAAAAGCCAGGGCCCCAGGGACTGCTGGGACTGCTGAGGCCCCGCCCATGCCCCGCGTTTCCAACTACAGCCCAGCCATACTCACTTGGGCTTGGCCAAGGGCTCGGGCTCCTTCCGGGCTTTCCCAACAGGGTTTTTCTCGGCTTCTTCTGCTGTGACCAGATGGAATTCAGCTTCAACTTTGCCCTGCATAAGACAGAAGCTGCAGTTTCTGGGGCAAAACCAGCATTCTCAAAGTGCCGTCGTATTACAAGGAAGTGTTTTGACTAGTCTCTAGGCTTATTTTGAGAACTGGTTTCTGGTCTTGGGAGAAACCATCTTTTGAGGAATCATAAAAACCCTGGGGTGGGTCTGGAGAGAGAACTCAGTGGAACGAATGCTTGTTATGAAAGCATGAAGACTCAAGTTCAGACCACTTTTCACCCACAGAAAAGACAGAGGTGTCAGTGCATGTCTGGAACCCCCGAAGTCAGGAGGCAGAGACAAGCAGATGGCGGGGCCCTCTGGTGAGCCCATCTAGCCGAAATGGTGAGTTTCAGGCTGAGTGAAGAAACCTTGCTTCAATAATGACATTGATGATGATGATGATGATGATGATGATGATGTGGAGAGGAATGAGCGAAGATATCACAACATCACCTTCTTCTCTACACATGTATGCCAGGCACATGCACCTGGGCACACATGGGCACACACCAGCATTAACCATACACACCACCATCACTGCAGAGGCCCATAACAATACTATTGATGAGTTTTATGTGTGGAAAGGGTTTCACATGTACAGACACACACAGATAACCCACATGGAGCTTTGCCATCACTAATACAGCAATAAATAAGACTAATGACAGAAACGGAGTGCTCATTAGAGAGGGAGCTAGTGACTCATGTGGCTGGCAGGCCTCTTTCTATCAGCTCCTTTCTTTCAATCAGTTCTTGGGAAGGAATTAGTGAAAGTGACCCTGAGTTTTCAGAATAGCTTCCCAGCCACCCATCATCATGAGTGTGTGTGTGTGTTCAGATTTGGATGTTGTGAGTGTAAGGTGATTCTTTCAAGCATTATGCCAGAGTTATTGGAAATGATATAAATCCTGGACTGGCAAACTACAGTGCAGAAATCAAGTCATTCTCCCTTGTTTAATTATTCAGGCCGTCGGTAAGCCTCTGGGGACCCTAATCAGCTGGAACACCCGTTCTTTGAGGAATAGATTTTCTCTCCTCCTGCCTCCTTGGCTTTTGTGCACTGAGATCCCAGGTGATGTGACAAGGATCACAGGAGACCAAAGCATCCTAGAAGCATTTTAACAAATGCCATCAGTATCGCAGCAGCTCTCTTTAGGTCACATGATTACAGATTATAGGAGTATTTGGGTTATTTCTTATTCCACTCAACCATGTCCCATGATTTACAGATGTCCCTTGAATACATGAATATGTTTGTAGTCTCTCATTCCCGATAATAAATTACGGCAGTCAACATGCTCAGAGAATATTTAAAAACTGGGAAATGAGTAATATATATAGCTTCTGTAGTTTACAGTCAAGCTTCCGCACAATTATCAGAAAATAATAATTAATACTAATACTAATATTGAAATTCAAATTGCAGTTGTACATCTCACCTCTGACTCTTTCTATTATCTCTTGGTCTATCTCAAAAAAAAGTAAAGTAGCTATTTTTTTTTTATAGATAGAGATTTGAAGCTAAAGGTCAAATCATGTTTCCAAGGATGTACAGAAATAATGAGCTGTCCAACTAGCACCTGAATCCTGGTCTATAAGACACAAAGTCTCTAGATATTCCCATAATAACAAACTGCCTGACAACTTACTCATTAATTTGTTGAATACTAGACTAAAAGGTTTAAATGCCATTTTCAGATGATTCCATGACATCTTCATAACCACCACTTAAAGGCACTTGTCTCCCTGGTTTCTCATCTGTCAGATGTTCTAGAGTGCTAAAAGTAGATTTAAAGCTCCAGGGAGCTCCTTAAGACTCGAAGATTGGAAGAAATCTAAGAAACCAGCTCAACATCCATGACCAAGGGAGCAGTCTCATTATACAAGCAAATCTTTCTTCAAGGGCCTTTTCGGGGTGGCTTAACCTCTGCTAAGCAGTGTTTTGTATACTCAGAACTTCATCTAGTTGCTCTAATATGATAGAGAGTCAGTTTGAGAGGTGCTAATGAATTACTAAGTTCTGTAATTCTTGGAACAGGGAATATATCAACAGGGAACACTCAGGTTGAGAGTAAAAAGACCATAACAGTCTCTTTATATTCTACTGAATAATAATAATAATAATAATAATAATAATAATAATAATAATAATAGCTCAACTACAGAGCTCTGCAGCCTGCATAGTGTTTCATACACTTATGATCCATCCAAAGTACCCAGGAAAGTAGATAGCATTTTGGTGTCCCCATTGCAGCCAAAGAAACCTAGGTGTGGAGACACTTGCTAATCTCTGTTACAAAATTATGCTGTGAGTCCTGAGGTTCTTGTATCAAGTCCCATTATTTTGCCACTTTTTTGTGTTCAAGTGACTCCTGTGCTGAGGAGAACAGAGCACTTGGGCAAACTTTGGCGTGGCTGTCTGAATGAGTAGAGATGCGAGGTCTACTTCTATCCAAGTTACGAATTCAAATCTGTCATTCATTCTCTGGTTCAAACACCTGGTTGAACCCAAAGCACCGTTCAGTGTCCTAGGATTCAGATATGTTATTTACATTTGTTTGCTTATCTACTTACCGGGAGAAGAAGAGTATGTGTGGCTTGTGCACATGCGTGTGTGTCAGGCAGAGGACAACTTGCAGGTGTCAGTTCTCTTCTCTAACCCACAGGGAAACTGTACCCACTTCCTCAGGCTTGGCAGCAAGTGCCCTTACCCCATTGAGCTGCCTTTAATAACAATGAATAACTGTGATCTTTCTGAAAGGTTTTTAAAGGGATCCCATGATCATTGCTATAATTCTGGCATGAGTATTTGCACTCGACCCCAACTTATAGGCTGGAAATGGAGAGCTTGAGGATCGCATAGACTAGCATAGCTCAGCATGGACAAGAGTTAAATGAAACAGTGTGACAGCAGAGTGATCTGCCTGTCGGTTTAAGACTCACTCTCCTAAGGATGCCCATAATATAAACACCCCAACCCTAGCGTAAGGTTACCTTCAGACGTGCCTAGAAGAGTCTCACAGGTCCAGAGTGTAACAGGAAGATTATACAAAGAAGGCTGAGCACATAAATTCTGACCTTGGCATAGAAGGCATTAGTTATTATTATGAAGAGCCTTGCTTATTCCAGCCTCAGGAAGGCAATGGGGGCAGGTGTGACTGTCACCTTCTGATAAACACCACTCCTCACTGCCTATCTCTGCATCCAGACGGCTTCTCTTCCCACTCTATTCATCAATATTCAGCCTCACATCAAGCAGAGGTCTTAAGCTAATAATAGCCTGCAAATGTAATTTAAAATCAGAGCTAGAAGGAAAAAAAAAAAACATGGGCAATTTGAAAGACTACCCATTAACCTCATGACATCTGTGGATGGGGAAAAAAGACAAGGAAAGGTCCCTAAAGAGACTGTGTGCGCTCTACTACGGTTACTGCTTCTGAGCTTCAGGTGTCGACACACTGGGAGTGGCTATCAGGTAAACAGAGAGGAGACCTCATTCAGAATAGACACAGTTTTTGTTTTCTTTCCTTCCTCCCTTCCTTCCTTCCTTCCTTCCTTCCTTCCTTCCTTCCTTCCTCCCTTCCTTCCTTCCTTTCTTTTTCTTTCTTCCTTCCTTTCTTTCTTTCTACCAGTAATTATTGCTCATTAAAATACAACCTCACTTGTATTAAAAGAGTGATTTGCAAACATTCATGGTAGACTACGTACTGATAAAATACTTTAAGGAAAAATATAGATCGAGAGTCATGGTTTGGATCTGAAATGTCCCTACAGGCTCACGTTTTGAGTGCTTGTTCCCTAACTGGTTATGTTATTTTTTGAGGACGGTGGCACCCTCAGGAGGTGAGATCTGGATGGTTGCAAGTAGGTCCCTAGAGAAGGTGACCTGGCCCCCATGAGCCTCAGTCTCTGATTTCTCGTCCACCATGAGAGGAATGACTTTTGCCACACACTTTTGCCACCATGCCTTCCCTGCTATGGTGGACTGAAGCCACCAGAACCTGTGAAACTAAAATCAGTCTTCCTCCTTAAGTAGTTTCTGTCCCAGCCATGGGAGAGTGGCTGATTTGCTCATATGGACATACGTACATATATGTTTGTGCATTGTATATACCCATGTTCTCAATCTAGGAATTTCAGTTCTGAATACCTGAATTAAAGAATAATTCGGATCCCAGAAAAAGGCTTCTGTACTGAGCACAAACATTCTTGAACCAACTGTCAAGGCATCTCAGACTTTTCTTGGATTTTTTTTGGCTAAAGGTCTGAAACCAGCTACTTTTGGTAGGAGATGATATCTAGAAAATAGAATCCAAGCACTAAAGGCCTTATTTGTTACTGGGCAATTTTGATGCTAGATTCTTTCAGAGGGTACAGTTAGATGATGTATTTTTCCAAAAATTTCATTAGTCTGTAGTGACACAGTCAAAAATAAGTCAAGGAAGAAAAGTTTCATCATGATTCTTAAAATAACTCTTAATTCTAAGAGTTGGTAATTAGTAGATATGATTAATTATTTATTCCATTGTTTGGGGGTGGGAAAGTGGAGTGATCATAATTTTGCTTTATGAAGGGAAGCTTTTAGATAGATGCTGAGAGAGAGAGGAGAGAGAGAGAGAGAGAGAGAGAGAGCGAGAGAGAATGGAATGAACAAGATCCTTGGTAGTTATAAAAACCAGTAGGTGAGAGGTGGGGCAGCAGAGTACTTACATGGCCAGTGTTACCCGGCAGAGACCTGCTCGTGCAAAAGGGGGAATGTAGCTTTGCATGAACAGATCTTACATTTGCCAACCTCACTGACCCAGAAACTCAGCATCATCTACAGCAGGGCCATCGGTTCTCTGAGAAGTAAATAGCACCCCGGATCAAATATACTGACTTTCAAATAAACTACAATGTGGTAACTTTTGCATCTAACTCCACTCAGAGAAAATGCAAGGAACAGAGATGAAGAGAAGCAACCTCAGAAAAAGCAACCTGATAACTCAGGCCTAGTCTCACCAAAGACTGTGTGTGTCTGTGAGAGAGTGTTTCCACTAAAGCCTAACTAGGAGAGAAGCTTTGAATCTGAGAGGCTCCATACTATGGGCTGGAATCCTGTATTGAATAAGGAAGGGGAGAGGTTAGCCAGTAGACTCACTTCTCTCTCTGTTCCATGACTATGGATGTAGTTTGACCGGCTCCTGCTGCCACGCCTTCTGTACTGTGACAGGCTGCATCCCTTTTTTTGTTTTGGTTTGTTTTGTTTTGGTTTTGGTTTTGGTTTTGGTTTTGGTTTTTCAAGACAAGGTTTCTCTGTATAGCCCTGGCTATCCTGGAACTCATTCTGTAGACCAGACTGGCCTCGAACTCAGAAATCTGCCTGCCTCTGCCTCCCAAGTGCTGGGATAAAAGGCATGCGCCACCACTGCTTGGTTAGGCTGCATTCTTGAATCCCCGAGTCAAAATAAAATGTTCTTTCCTTAAGTTGCTATTGCCAGGTAAATGCTGTCACAGCAAAGGGGAAGTGACACCCAGGAAACATGGAAATAACCTGTGCTTCAGCCATAGTTTTTGTGAGATGACATGCATGTGAGGGTGTGTGGGCTCTCCCCACCCTTGACACTTTTCATATTTCCTGTGGACATATACTATATATTCAACCTTAGAAACAGCCTTTATGTACAAATACTATCCTCTGGTCTTAGAGAGTCGGAATCCACCACAAATGTCATGATCCATGTGCTAAGCAGCCTCCTCAGCCAAGCTGTGAACACAGAGATCCCAGAACTCACCTCCGCATCACAGCCTATAGCTCTTAGCCACAGAGGATGGGGAGAGCTCCTCACTCGACCTTAAGTACAGCTGCCTCCTTTTTAATTTAGGGCATGACGGCCCTAGGACCTAACCTTGAATAGATGTTAACTTGTGGGATTTGCCTATAGAAGAAACTCTCTGACCTCCATATCTTACATGAATGACTTTGAAGATGGCTTTTAGGATGACTAGTTGGTGAAGAAGTATAAATTGCAAGGACACAGTGTGTGCACATGCCCTTCAGCTCTGCCAAGGGCACCCACCCTGAGTGATCCCCGAAGCCAGCTTGCAGTGACTCCAAGGACAGCAACACTGCACACCGGGAGCTGTGCGAAGCCAAGTGTCTAAATTATACAGCTTGGACTACTGATGAGCAGCTTTAAAAATAAGTCTGGCAGGTGGTGGAGACTGGAAACAAATCCTCTCTCCGCTGCCAGTGATTGGGGCTCAACACCACGAACATTTCCAACACATTGTGGATGGCGTATATATACTCTTGAGAAGACATCCCTTTGGGGAGCCCCCACTCTGTAGCTCAGGCTAGTCTGCAACTTACATTGTAGCCTATGTTAGTTTCTGATTCGGAGCAGTCCTCCTGCCTCAGCTTCTCAAGTGCTGGGAGAACACCCAGGCTGAGCCATCACCCCCAACACTATAAATAATTTCCAAGCATGAGAGGACCCATGAAGAGTTAGAACTCGAACCTGTGCCACAAAAACACCCCGGGGGCACATAGTTCAGCCCTTGCACCTTAGAGACACGGAAGCTGAGACTCGAGAGACAGAAGGTGATCCAACAGTGGCCCAGGCTTTTCTTTACATGTTTCTCTTGGATGATCCAGCTTGGCTTCCTGGGTGTATATGTTGGTTAGTTACAGAGAAAGGAAGACAAGAGGAAGCTGGGGCCAAATTCTCCAACCATAGTGAGACTTTCAGGATCTGACAGGGACACAGTGTGAGTTAAGAATAAAGTCAAGTTCACATTCTCCCTTTAAGATGCATAAGGGAAAATACAGGCTTAAAAAGACTTTACTTTTCTCTTAATAACATGGGAAGAAGACTAGGCACAGTATGCAATATGCCTGGAGGGTCATGAGTTCAAGGTCAGCCTGGTCCACTTAGAGAGACCCTGAGGAGTACTTTCTTTTCTCTTTGAAATGCATATAAACACCTTTGCAAACTAACTCGGCTTTATCCTTTAAAAAGTGCAGGCCTGTCTTTGTCATGGGCTTAGAAACTGCTTTTCTGAAAAGCAAACATCAAGAAAGTTAGCATCCTAGCCTGGGGCTGTAATGCAATGTGCAAGTCCAGCTACCTGGGAGGCTGAGGCTGGAGGATGGAGACCAGCATGGACAATGTGGGGAGACTAGAGACCTTGTGTCTGTATAAATAAATGAGAGAAAGAGGCCACAGGTGGGGTGGGAGGGAATATAAATAAACCACTGCTACTTCTGAGGGGGAGGGGCCTAGCTCTGGCATTCACCTCGTTCCAAATCACAAAATGTCTCTTGTCATAAGAAGATTTAACAAGTATCCCCTAGCCCCTACCTCACCCTCCACTGCAAACCGATTCTAACTCAGCTGATCGCTACCATCACTTGGACTAGTTATCTTTTACCTGGAAACTCAGTATGGAGAGG
>JADRCC010525358.1:0-14475 GCA_019843855.1 Hylomyscus alleni
AGATTTTAACCAAGGGTGAGAAAGCTATCCAAGCATCAACACAAAACAAGACAATTAATCAACAAAAAGCTATCAGGTCTGCTCTTGAGGGACATAAGTAAGTACTGTTATCATAACAAAAAGGCTGTTGAATGTTTGGGTAGAAGTTAGATTCTTGGGGAGATGGCTGGCAGGTGCTGAAACAGTAAAGAAACAAAGCATTCTCCAGAGACAGTTATAGAAATCTTCCTTCCTCCTGAACTCTGATCTCCTATTATTTCTCTCCAAGGGTCTTTAAACAAAGATGTTGGCAAATCCAGATTATAGCCATATGCCTTCATTGGGACACTAAAATATTAGAGAAAAAAAATTAGGTAACAAACATAAAAGAAATGGAGCAAATATCCTTAGAAAGAATATTAAAGCCCAAAATAGGCTGGATGAAATGAAATTACTGCAAATTCTCTTTACAAGCAGAGTTGATGTTTTTTGCCTTTGGATACAAATATATGGAGAATTACATGTAAGAGAACAAACGTGGACAACACATTAATAAGACATCACTACCCTATATGTACTCAAATACAAACACACATATGGTAAAAAGTCATCTTATCAATTTAATGAAGGCCCCAAAATTTACTAAAAATGGTCATGCTATTGAGTAGTTAGATTTTAAAATAAATCTGGAGTCCAGGACACCTTAAAAATGTTGCATAGTTGTATTTGTCTTAGTTTTGGTTTTACTGCTGTGAGGAGACACCATGACCACAACAACTCTTATAAAGGGAAGCATTGAATTTTCTGGCTTACAGTTCAGAGGTTTACTATTGTTATGGTGGGTAAGTATGGATGAACACAGGAAGACATGGTGATGGAGAAGGAGTTTGAGAGTTTTACATCTGGATCTGCAGGCAGCAGGCAGAGAATAAACCACTGGGCCTAACTTGATCTTCTGAAACCTCAAGGCTCACCTTCCAGTGACACACCTGCTCCAACAAGGCTGCATCTAACAAGGCTACATGTTCTTTCTACTCCTTTCAAAGAATGCCACTCCTGATTAGCCTACGGGGACAACTTTCAATCAAACCACCACAGTATAATTGTATATTGTCTGTGTTTCTTCATTACCAAGAGATGGGAAAGAGCTCCATACTTTGATTTAATTAGGAAGTGATTATTTTCATAATATTCATACCACCATTGTATCCATTGATATATCGTGAAAGGCTGGAAACTGTAGTTCACAAGGTTCACATCCGGGGAAGATAAGACTGTAGGTCATTTTTCTTGCTCACAAACTTATATAGCACCTCCCAGGACTAGATGGTAAAGGGGCAGCTTGTGGGTCAGTAACACCTTGATTTTTAATGTTCTGTGATCAAAATATGTGATGTCTTTAGTAAGAAAATTACCATCATGTTTGGGTGTGCAAGCAAGAGCAAGGACAATAACCTGAATTTCTTGGCATGTCTGTGGGAATTACCTGGCTTTAAAACTCTAAATAAGGTGTCCCACACGAAGCAACAAGCTTTTGATTTGACTAGTGGTTGATTGATAAACATTCCCTGTGTAGAGCAACTCCGTTTAAACACTTTGTGAATGTATGGTTTTCGGCTCTTTATATAATACAACTTTCCTTATGTCCCTTTCAAACATCTTCATCCTTGCCTTCCCGAATCCCCTTTCCCCTTTCCCCTTTCACTATCCCTCCCTAAGTAAGCCTCCCGCCATTACTCCCATGGCCCCCTTTATGCAACCTGTATTCTCTTACTCTCCCTTCCTTAAGCTCCTACTGGTGCCATGGTGTCTTTCTAATTTCATGCCTTCTATAAGTACTCTAAGTAAATACAAATATAAATTTTTGAAGCAAGGACCCACATCAGAGAGAGAAGAGGTAGCATTTATCTTTCTGATTCTGGGTGATCCTCATTCAATATGGCTCGAAATTTAATTTCAAAATTCATCATTTCATTTTATCCTACAGCTGAATCTACGTGTACCACATTTGTATTATTATTCATTTACTATTTGATGAATGTCTGGGCTGTTTCTAACACCTGTCCATGGTCAGTCTATGTCCTCACATATGTGCACTGTCTTTGTAACAAGAGATCTTTGGGAATATGCTCAGGAATTGTAGAGTTATATCATATGGAAGAGCTATTTCCAGTTTTCTGAACCTCCATGCGTAATGTCCCTGGTGTTGAGTTTTATGCAGGATGAGTAATAAAGATGTAACTTCAGTTTTCTGCATATAAACATTTAGTTTTTCCAGCACCATTTGTTGAAGATGATATTTATCTCCAACGTGTGTATTTTTTTTCATTTGTAAAAAGTCAGGTGGTTGTAGGAGTGTGGAATTGTATTCGAATTTTGATAGAGATTGAGTTAAATCTGTAGATATCCTTTTTCATAATATTAATGATAACAATACATGAGCATGGAAGGTATTTCCAAATTCTTTTGTATTCTTTAATTTCTTCCTTGAACTTAAGACATCATAACAGGTCTCGCAGTCTGGTATTGTAACTCTAAACAAGAACTCATGGTATGCATATACCCAGATCTTAGAGAACTTGTTGGTGTTATTTTCTTAAACGCATTCAATATTAAACTGTCTTCCCAATCCTCATCTGTTGTCTTAGAGTTAACTATTGCTGTGATAAAGCACAGTGACCAAGAGAAACTAGGTGAGGAAAGATTTATTTGGCTAACACACCCCAAATTAGAGTTCACTAATGGAAGCCAAGACAGGAACTCAAATTGGGCAGGAAACTGGAGGCAAAAACTGGTACAAGGGCAAGGGGTTGTACTTACTGGCTTGTCTCTATGATATTCTCAGTCTACTCTCTAACAGAATCCAAGACCATTATTCCAGGGGTGGCTCCACACATATTGGCTGTACCCTCCCCTGTAAATCATTAATTAAGAAAATGTCCCACAGTCTTGCCTGTCTACAGCCCAATTTTATAGAGGCATTTCTTAAGTTATGACTTGAGACAAGTCATCTTTTGTCTGGGGTGACTGTAGCTTGCCTCAAGTGGCCATAAAACTAGCCCCAACATCCATGTACCCATAGATTCCTACAGTTCTCAAACCTCCTCAATGCTTCTTCTTCTATTCTCTTTCTTTTTCTCCTCCTCCTCCTTCTTCATATGTAACTTACAAAGACTATCACCTGCTCAAAGTCCAAAGTGTAAAAATCTGTGAAGTGAACATCTATCATGGAAGGGGAGGCAGAAAGATTGTGGTAGCCAAAGGCTGAGGATTACCCCAAAACAGTGTCCCCTGGAAATGACAGGGCTACAGTACTATGAACTCATAGCAGCAGTGGTTTCCTGGACAAGATCAAGCCAGTGAATAGTCCTAGAAAAGGTATAATTTTACTAATTTTATACACACCTAATTCTGTTAGAGTTCTCTGATCCTAATTGAAAAGGTTGCTAAACAAAATAGCATTTTACAAATCAGACAGAAAGATTCTGTTTCTGTTTGAAAGAAACTAAGCTATTTGAACCAAGACACGTGATCTAACAGTAGTGCCTGTGTTATTTGGTTGCACAATCTATGATGATAAAGAAAAAAAGCAAGCAATCAAGAAAAACAAAATGAAAACAAACCATTCCACCACAACTGCCACTATAACAAAGACAGTCATTAGTTAGAGCTAATCAGTAAGAAAAGTGGGGCTCAGGCAGAATTAGACTGATGTTTTTTTATGACAAGCACCTCATGGAACACACAATATTTTCTCTGTGTTAATGACAGGCTTTGCCTTCTAGTTCTCAAGTATGGCTTTCACAATCAGCCCAGAAATTGTTTCTTCTCTGCATGGCACCAAAGATGCAGAGAGGGTTAATGACAAACTAAAGGTTCAATTTCCCAAGACCACTCCTTGATTTACTGAAAGTTTTCTTTTATATTTGAAGTTGCTAAAAATATTTTTGGTGGAAGAATTAAAATTAGAAGCTCCCACAGATATATAGTTACTAATTAGGTATCTTTTATAAATACAAACCAAAAATTAGTTTTCAGTTCATGTGATTTTTAGAAACATACATTTTCTGTAGTCTTGCTCATTGCCCCATCTCTAAATTCTCCAGGCCTTAATACATTAGTAGATTTGGAATTATAAGACATTAACCATAAACTTTTTATGAGAGTAAGATGTTTTGATGGTGTGTTGTGTCCTTATTAATACTAGATAGATAAACTTAAAATTAAAATAGTATACTTGTATCATTATGCAAACTGCATGACTCTTTTCAGTATACTTTTGAGATTTAAAATCTCACTGTTTCAATGAAATGCCAAAAGTACAAAAAATGAGCAAAACTTGAAAGAAATAGCTCATTGAATATTGTCCAGAGACACCTATGCTATTGTTTCTCAATTGAAGGAAGAACTCATGGCAGTCAAGCCCAGCTTGGATCACTATCCTTCCCTCTCTCGACCACCTTTCCCTCTTATCCAAAGGCAGTCAGTCACTCTCTTCACAGCTCCCACGAAAGTCACACATGATCTCAGTGGATCTATGATCAATACAGTCCACATATTTTCATTTACTCATTTTACTCATTTTATTGTTCAACATGTCACATAAACCATTCTAACATAAATTGACATTGTTTTGAGTTCTAGAATTTCATGAAAAAACATCTCCGAAGCTATTTTGTCAATGTCCGTGTTTTCACATTTACATGGGACTATGATTAGGAATATAATTTCATTGATGTGTTCATGTAAATTGCATTGGAGTATTTTCCAGAGTGTGGCACCAGTTTCCATCGCAGTAGAAGTAGACTATTTTCTGTATTTTGCAACCCTTGATATGGTTTATTTTGATGACTAGTTTTCCTGGTTGACTAGGAAGATTTTCATTTACTAACTCACATTACTAAATTTTCTTGGGAAACATTCTGGTACTGATTAATTATTTAAAATCCTATTTTATGAACTGTTGGATCAAGCCTACCAGCCTTTATATAGGCTTCTTAAAATTTTTAAATATAGTATTCTATACATTTGATTTAGAACTTGAACATGCTAAAATAAAAATATTTCATAGGGTTTGGTATTTTCATATGATCGAATGTAATTTTTTTGTCGTGAATTATAGAAATATACTTGATTTCAAATACTGACTTCACTACTTATTAATTCTAATTTACTCTACTATTTTAAAAAGAAAAGTCCAGTGTCCTTGAGCTCTCGTTATGGTAAGGAAGCTTATTGAAATGTGCTGATCCCTGTTTCCCAATGATGGAAAGAGAAAACTGGTTAACAGAAGTTGTCCTCCAACTTCCATACATGTGCTGTGACTTGTATGTGTAGTCACACATACAAACACACACACACGCACACACCTGCATGCATGGAGTACATGTTAAATAATGTTAAAAATTAAAATGTTTTATTTTAAATAAAATTATTGATAAATAATGAAAATTTTATACTTTATTTTTAATATATAAAATTTGATTCATTCTTATTTAGGTCTGTCAATAGATTTAAGGAACTCCTAGTGTTAAAGGACATTTTTACCCCATTTCCAATCTTTGAGACATGGTTATCACCTTTTTATCAGTAAATATAATAAAGATGTTAAGACTTTCTATTATATTTAGTATTATCATATAAGTAGTTTTGCTACTTTTGAGATTTTATTTTAAGTGTATGTTAATATTCATTTAATTTTTTGGCAAATATTGATATGGTTATAAATCAAGCTGAACAAGTCGTCTATATTTTCCAAATAAAGTTTGTAGGATCGATTAGTTTTTTATTCCAAATACACAATGATCATGATACATTACACTTGCTTACATTAGGAAAATTTGTTTTCCTAGTGTTTACTTAGAAATATACATATGTGTGTTGGATTATATTTGTGATTATTAACTTCTAACTTTACTTTGCTGATTCTACTATAGGTTCTCATATTAATTTCTATATTTATCAATGTTTTTTCTCTCTATATTTTCGTTTCTATGTTTCTAAACTATTAGTAATTTTATATTTCCATCATTTATTTTTTAGCTTACTTTTATTAGATTTTTACTTTAAAATCATTTTTTTAAAACTATCTTTAATCGTTTTTTTACAGTCCAGTCATTATACCGCTCCCAGTCCTCCTTCCCACAGTTCCTCGTCCGGTTCCTCTTCCCCTGTCTCCAGAGGATATCTCCATTCCCCCAACCTACCAGGCTTCTACACTCCCAAGCTCTCGAGTCTCTCACTGAGGCCAGATGAGGCAGTCTTCTGCTGTGTATGTGTCCAGAGCCTTGGACCAGCTAGTGTATACTGCCTGGCTGGTGGCTCAGTTCTGAGAGATCTCCGGGGATCCACGATAATTAAGACTGCTGGTCTTCCTATGTGGTCACAATCCTCCACAACTTCTTCCAGCCTTTCCGTAATTCAATCACAGAGGTCCCTGGCTTCTGTCCATTGGTTGGGTGTAAGTATTTGCATCTGTCTCGGTCAGCTCCTTGTTGGGCTTCTCAGAGGCAGCCATGTCTGTAAGCACACCATAGCTTCAGTAATAGTGTCAGGCCTTTCAGCCTCCCCTTGAGATGGATCCCAGTTTGGTCACTGGACCTCCTTTCCTTCAGTCTCTATTTTTGTCCCTGCAGTTCTTTTAGACAGGAGCAATTCTGGGTCAGAGTTTTTGACCGTGAGATGGCAGCCCCATCCCTCCATTTGCTGCGCTGTCTTTCTCCTGGAGGTGGACTCTCTGAGTTTCCTCTCCCTACTGTTGGGCATTTTATCTAAGGTCCCTTCCTTTGAGTCCTGAGAGTCTTTCACCTTCCAGGTCTCTGGTACATTCTAGAGGGTCCCTGCACCTCCTATCTCCTGCAGTTGCCTGTTTCCATTAATTTTGCTGGCCCTTAGGGCTTCACTCTGTTCCCAACCCCAATAACTGATCATGTTCGCCTTTTCCCCGTTGCCTCTAGCACCAAGGTCCCTCCCCCCCCTCCCAACTGCTTTCTTCTTTCTCCTAAGTGGGATTGAATCATCCTCACTTGGGCCTTTTGGCTTGTTAACCTTCTTGAGTTCTGTGAATTGTATTCTGGGTATTCTGTAATTTTTAAAATAATTATTTATTATCAATGTACATAGTTGTGTGCATAGAGGGTGTACATGTGTTATGTGGCATCTTTTATGACTTTAAAATAATAAAAGTTGTTAGAGGACAACTTTCTGAAGTTGGTTTTCTCCTTCCACCTTTAGTGCCTTCTAAGAATTAAACTCAGCTTGCCGGGCCTGTGTGGCAAACAAAATTTTGTCAGCTGAACCATCTTGCTAGTTCAAACACTGCCTAGTGTATCTTTTAATTTATTATTACATTATATGCAGTTATATTAGAAAATATAGATGGAGGAAACCACTGTTATTGTCTAATAAAATTACATGTACTAATTTTTCACATATTTGAAACTATGAACCATTATTAAGTAGTTACTCTTAATTTAGACGTAACCCTTACGGTTGCCTTCTGCTTTCCTTGAGTTGTCAGCTTGGTTATTTTTACAGAGTCGGAATCTATAATATTCCTTATTCTGTGAATCTACTAGCCATGAATTTTATCTGGCTTATTTTCTCTGAAAAAGTTTTTATCTTATCTTCATCACTGGAGGATTTTATTTTCAAGCTCTTCAACTGTATGCATGCAGGTTTGAAAATATAAGAGCATTTGCTATGGATGTTTCTTGCTAGGAAGCCAGAAGTCAATGAAATTATTCTTGTGGTGGTCATCTTTTTGTTTTAACTATGTCTAAAGTTTTAGCTCCGTTTTGGATCTCTGTTTGTAACTTGAAGAAGTCCTACACAAACTTTATTGATTATTTCTTGTTTAATTTTATGAAATAAGTTTTAAAACTTAACATAAGTAGAAATCATTTTGGAGTTATAATTGTTCATGTTTTGTAAATAAATATTAATAAGATAATTATTTAGTGATTTTAAGTTACAATTATTTTATTAGCATATTGTAAGTTTTATTTACAGTTAAGTTCATGAATATGGTGCCTAAGTATGGAAAACTCATGTGTTTAATTCTATCATTTTTAGGATTTATAAGATTTATTTATTTTTATTCTATGTGATGGGTATTTTGTCTGCATGTAAATCTGTGCACCATGTGTCTGATGCCCACTGAGGGCAGAACATGACATTGGATCTCCTGAACTATCATTACAGATGGTTGCAAGCTGTCATATGGCTGATGGGAATTCTTCTAGGGTTGTTTGGAAGAACAACAGTGTTCTTAGACATTGAACTGTCTTGCCAGGCCTATCATTTTACTGTTTGTTTTCCATTCAGTGGCATCAGTATGAAGTACTTCTTTTTGGCTTACTTTTTCTATTGCTTGCTTCCTACAAGGGTCTTGCACCTACAGTGTGCATCCTTTCCTTTTACCCGTGGGGCTCAGTCCTTTGATGTTACACAGGTGACAAGCCAGAGCTTTCAGAGACTATGTTGGGTAGAAACTTACTTTATATGTGTTTGGAATCTCCAGCTCTAAGAATTGGCTACTACGGATGAAATCTAAGAAGAGAAAATATTAGAGCATCAAATGGCACTAAAAACCAAATCAAACAAACCTCAGAGACTATCTGTTTCCTTTCATGGGTGCATGGAGAATCAGATGAGCTTATGTAACACAGAAGTAAACAAACAAACTGAAGTATTGGAGATCAGGAGTTATCAAGACTGAGTAGAATCAAGAGGTTCACAGGACACATGAGAACCAAGCCAACAGTCAAAGTATTATTTAAGAGGAAAGATGTATGAGTATTTTCTTTAAATAAATATCATTATTCCTCTTAGTATGTTCCAATTTGTTCTTCTCTACAGTAAGAGATATCTGTCATAGCCACCCCTACTCTCTGGCTTCATTGGCGGCTCCTTTTCTGATATCTTGATTTAGTAATTCATGATTTTTCACTCTGTTGTCAGCATACCTCATTGTATTGGCATTGTCTCATTTGCTCTATTTAATACTCACCCAGGTTAAAAGGAGAATTTCCTTGAGCCTGTCTCTGACTTTAGATTTCATCTTTTTTTCTATATTCAATTTTCTTAGAAATATTTATTAATTCCTGTGTTTAATTTCAAGTGTATTGTTCTGATTTTGTTGTTGTTCACTTAAAATAGTATCTTACTTTGTAGCCTAGGCTAGTCTGGAAATCCTTACATAGTCCAAGCTATCCTTCAACTTTCATTGATCAGTCACCCAAGTTTGAGGATTATAAGCTCACTGAATATACTATCAGTACTTGCTTGCTAATAATAATTCTATCAAATATGTTCTACCAAAAGCATCATCAATATCTGGCTTGAGACTGTAACCAGCATGTATCCAATCACGTGAAAAAACAAACAGCTCTCATGCCTCTTCTTAATAGGGACCCTTGTTAATTAAAATAATATTCATAGAATTAAGAATATGTAGGATTTAGAATTCTCTATAACAATTCCTGGTTATCCAAGTACTTGAGTGGTAAAGGTAGAGATGGTAACCAACAGAAAATATATTGACAAAAACAATATATTATTTGAAAAAGTAGTTTACCTCATGGGATTCTGAACATCTTAGGAGAAAAAGGACTAATTTGGATGAAACCAAAGACTGTGTGCAATTAGCAATGTATGGATATGAAAGACCATGGAAGAGAGAAAGATGGTAGAAGTTTATATATTTATTGGAAAGCAGTCTTAAGAGAGAACATGAAACTATGACTGTCAAGGGATTTAATAAAAATTAAGAAGATGAGTTTTAATTTGAAATGTTAGAAAATGTTTATGATTGTGAGTTTCAATGTGTGCTTCAATGTGTAATTCATAGAATATGAATTCTTTCAGAATTTCAGAAATCATTAGATTTTGGTTAGTAGAAAAGCATGCATGAGGCAATTAAAAGGTCATAATTCAGAAACTTGCCAAAAAAATGCAGGTGGAAAGAAGAATTGGATAGGGGTGAAAGCATTTGTTATGGTCCTGTATATTTCTATCCATTCTTAGTTGTGTGTCCATGCCTGGATCCCTTTTTCGGCTCACAGCTATTGCTATACACTCTGACATGTGCAGGACTTGCACAACCCCACTGGCAGCTGTATACAATGCTATTCCTTTCATATGTACTTAGCATTTCATCTCACAAGTGCACAGTGATAATTACTCTATATTAAAATCTTGTTTGCATTGCTATCTCCTGAAAAACAGAAACCTCTCTAAGATCAGGGTATCGTAGATATAATTAAGTACTACATTAAATGTTCATCCCATCAAAAAAGTTAATAGCAATCTTATCTTTGAGAGAATTTTTCTTGAATATGTACAAAATGACATAGAACCTATGGTGAAATAAGAACTTAAAGTTAGAAACATTTTTGCATAACAGATTCAAAAAAATTTTATCACTGATATGAATTAAATAAAATATTTTCAGGTAATTCATTAATTTGTACATATCGACAAACTAAAATATCAGTTTTCTAATATTTACTTTAAATAATCATTTTCTTTAAATTACCACTAAAATTAATAGACTTGTTTTACAAATATTAAAAGTTAAGGTTTTTTTTTTTGAAGTCATGAGCCTAGGAAACAGCTGCAAATAGTAGGAGGAGTCTATTCTTTCCCCTTTTGAGACAAAAGTGAGTAAAATCTGTTAGCTCAGCGGGAGAATGTTTTGTAACTTGAAAAAGACTTTGATTTTCTTTTATATTTGATTTTTTTTTGTGGAAGCAGCTGAAAGCCTCTACTACAGAAAATTGTTGAATCAGAGAAAGTCAAGTTTTTAAAGGTAGTGTAAGATGCATTCAGAAGAGAGCACGGTGCAGGGCCATTTCCAGTGAGTCAAGCATGCTCCACGCATGGACAGCGTTGGCCCCCAGCTTCCCCAGGCCAGGAAAGGCTACATGTGAAACACCGTCATTCTGAAATGCACGGTATTTGGTCATGAACCTAAAATCACTCAAGGTTAAAAAGAACCACTAACAGAGTCCAGAGCCGTGTTCCTGCCCATTCAACACTTGTGGACACAGCATGTAAATAAGCCCACTAACTGTATTTCCATTTCATTTTTAAAGCGACTTTTTGTTTTGAGTGCGTGAAAAAAAATAAAGACTGAGTTTTAAGTTCTCAGGGAGAAAATTGCCTGAGAAAGTCCATTGCATGCTTCTAGACTATTATTACAAGCCCAAACATCAAAATGCCAGAGAGCTGGTGGAACCGTAGCGGAAAGGTCAGCCGGCATGATACCAACTCAGTCAATGAAAGCCCTTGCCAGGTAAAAGCAGCTCTCCCGGAAAAATGAAAATGGTAAAGAAAACAATTTATTCATATGAAGCTTGTTTGATTTTTCAGAGAATGTATTTTATTTTTGCTATGTGGGGTAGGATATCAGGGAAAAATGTCACTGTGAGCTGTTATTTGCGCTTCCTAGGTTGAGTGATTGACAGACTAATCTTACTCTAAAGGAGAGAAGGGTAAAATGTAATGTGTGTGTGTGTGTGTGTGTGTGTGTGTGTGTGTGTGTGTGTGTTGTCTGAGCGTGTCTGTGTGTGCATGTGTGGTCCAAGTCCAATGCTGGGAGATGGGGAGGGTTAGAAAAGGGTAGGAACTGGGAGGAGCTATCACATTGATTGCTAGGCAAGCAGATGTTAGGAGGCAGCCAGGCACTTGTGGGCATACAAGCTGGCATAGACACACATAAAGACTAGCACACAGGCTACATGGAGGTATGTATACAGGCCTACAGACACAGGTAGGCTGAGGAAGGTGACTTGTAAGATCTCAGATTGCTGACTTCACAGATTTTATTCACACAAAAGTGTCACAGTACCAAAATAGTCATTTAACAAAATATGTCACTATTTCTGGAGATCCCTAGATATCTAGTGTCAGCCATTTTGTATTTATAGCCCATGTATGTCCAGTGTCAGCCATGTCCAGTGACTCATCCTGGGAAATTCAGATTGGCCTCATGTTATCTAACTATAAACTAACCTTTATAACCTTTTATTTCCAACAGTGGCATGCATGCTCGCGTGAGTGTGCGTGCGTGTATATGTGTGTGTGTGTGTGGTGTGCGTGCGTGTGTGTGTGTGTGTGTGTGTGTGTGTGTGTGGTGTGCGTGCGTGTGTGTGTGTGTGTGTGTGTGTGTGTATGTTACTAAAATTCAAGTTCCTCTATCTGGGCCCTCTTAACCACATTTTTCCCCACAAAGATTGAAAGTAATCAAGAGAAGAATTACTAAGCTCTTCTGTGCCTCAATTTCAGCCCATTTTCTAACTATTTTAGGCTCTCTGGACACAAGAATGTTACAAAGTGAAAAGTTAGGAGGCCACTGAAGGTGCATGAACACTTTCCTTATGGTCATCTTTGGATCCCACCAACCTTGACCTCCTAGTTCCTTAATAAGACAAGAACAACAGATAAACCTCAAAACTGCTCCAAAAGGCTTTAAAATATCATACATAAATGGGCTTCATTGAGTTCCATTAAGAAAAAGCTACTTGCTCCTGGTCTAAGAATACCTCTGGCCCTCATGGAGACATGGTATCCTGAACTGCACCAAAAATTAGAACACTACATATTTGAGACTATCAGTTACCTCACCAGGAGGCCACTCCTCCAGTAAGCTGATTAACCTGAAGACACACTAAGTAGGTGGGAAGAATATTTACTTCCTTGTGAACCGATGTACTTATATCCTTCACAGATCCCTTCCTTCAAACGACGTTACTAATTCTGACCTCTTTCTGAGTTCTAACTCAAAGCTTTCTCCTTCTCTTAGGATGTGGGCCAACAATATGGCCTCCTTAAGATGTTCTCCTTGACACCCTGGGCCTTCTCCCTCATTCTGTGAAACCCCTACCGCACTTCATATGCAGCAGGTAGCCTACCTCCATTACTGATCATGCCAGCTTTCTTAGACCCTAGCTCCAAATTCATGGTTTTCTCTTCTTGTCTTTCCTTTCTTTACTCTGGCAGCTGCCCTGATTTATACAGCTTCTTGCCCTGATATTTTTCTTTCACGATCTGATGAAATTATTTCCAAGATTTCTTCAGAGTCCATTTCTAAAATTTGTCCTTATGAGTCAAATACTTAAAGAGACTCAGATTTTTCCATTAACATAGACATGGGACAAAACATTATAAAGGTTGAAATTGGCTACCTACACATAGTGTTTTGCCAAGCCATTGATGTTTAGTGAAGAACCATAAAAGGTAAGGTAAAAATAACATTTAACTCAACTCACTATGAGGGTAGGTGGAAGACAAGAACATGATAGAAAGGTAAACAGCGATACAGTACAGCACACTCTTGGACACAGGGTGACTTAGAAATCAAAATTTTGTACTCTTCTAAGCTCCTACTTCCAGAAACTTGTAAATAAAATGTGCAATTATTTGTAATATTAAACCATATGGCATCTTAGTAAAGCTAACCGAAATATGAAAAATTCCAATTAAAATGCTTACAATTGAATCTGACACCCTCACAATAACACATTAAGTGCATATGCTTTGGGGGAATATTTTAAACTGGCTATTTCTTTTGGTGGCTGAGAGTTGTCCACAGTTCAGATATTGCTTTACCAAAACACATTAACCTTAAATATCACAAGTTTAATAGGGAGACATAGTTGATCCATGCATTATACACACCTGCAAATGTTGAGATATTTTCACTATCTCTTAAATTTTCATACATTTGTGTGCTTATGCTTAATGGTTTATTTATGTATTTTAAGAATTATTTTATATTACATTTTCATAAGAACTTTATAAATGAAGTTATAAGTGTTATTTATTGTGGTTCTTGAACTTTTAAAGATAATATTGGACAGGTAGAGGGGTTACTTTTAAAAAAACATATCTATTATTCATTCTCCTGTAATCAAAATAAAATCCAGATTGTGGATTTTAATATCTGATTCTATGATTGGCACACATTCCACTAAGTAATATTATGTTTCTCTGTGTGTTTGTGTGTGTGTGTGTGTGTTTGAACATACACATGTACATACCTGTATACATATAATTTGGTTTGTCCTTCCTTTTTTGTGTCAAACCTCTTTTCCTGAAATAACCTGACAGAAGGCAATAATTAGAAGAAAATAATGTGTATATTGTTGAATATTACTTCTCATAATCAACATCTAGGTCATTGGCAGTGTTTCTCTTAACTCATTGCTGAAATAGAAAGTTCCTTGGGCAAAGCTAAGAGCAAAGGCTTAGTATGGAGATGAACTCATTTCTGAGTACCTTGCATCATCTGGTTCTAAGGGCTATGTGTATCTGTACCAAACTTTAAGTTAGTGAGGAGTGATGGCAAGATGGGGCAACCCTGCCTCTCACATACACACACCTGGTCTCTTTTGACCATTAGAGACAAGGAGCACGAGACGAGGAGCACATCAGGAAGACTCCCGCAGCTGTAGACATGAACTTCCCTGTGTGAACTGAGATAGATTGCACCTG
>JADRCC010525381.1:0-17947 GCA_019843855.1 Hylomyscus alleni
TTCCATTCTGTTGATAGTTCTGTATTTCCCTTCGACCTCATGGTTTCCCCTGGGTCTTCTCTTCCTTGATCTGGTTCATTGGTCTCAATTCTTTTTGTCCTTCCTGATGCATTAAGCAGTCACCAATCACCACTGACTTAAATATGGTGAAGAAGGCCACCATGGTTCCGCCGATGATCTCGTTCGTTCCCACCCTTGACTCCCTTCTGCTTCCCCCAGGGAAAACACTACTGACCAAGTGGGGATTTAAGCTGAGGGGAGATGAAGATTGCTCCATATACTCTCATCCCCTCCATCCATTCCCGTCACTTCAAATAAAAATGAGTGACCTCTTTAAAAAAAGCAGTAGCAGCTACCTATTCCGTAGAGTTCATAAGATGCACCCACATGCTACATGGTCTCCCATGTACTCTCCAGTGTACTGTTAGGGCTCGAGGAGAAGAAGACAGCAAAGAGCTACTGCCAATGGGTATGGGGCTCTCTGGGATGATCCCCATACTCTGGAATTATCAGTGATGATTACACGACTTGGAAGGAAATCAACTATGACCTTTAAGTTAGGGACAAATGTGTATAACATAAAATTACCATGCAGTCTCTGTCAAGCATATAGTCCAGTGCTATGAAGTGTGTTCACATGGCACAAGCATCACCACTTCCGTCTCCAGAATGTTCTGATCTTCCCTGTGTTAGTCAGAATTCTACAAAGAAACAGGCCAATAGGGTGTGCGTGCATCTGTGCATGCGTGTGTATCTATGTCTGTGGCTGTGTCTGTGTGTAGACAGATATATAATATATCTGTCTGTGTGTATAATAATACAGCAATTTATTGTAAGGATTTGGCTCCTGTGCCTAGGGAGGGTAGGTCCTAACATCTGCAGTGAACAAGCTGGCAGCCCAAGAGAGCAGATGATACAGTTGAAATCCAAAGGCCAGCAGGCTGAAGACCAAATAAAAGCCCACATCCAAAAGCAGGGAAAATGATTTGCCACAAACTCCCTGCCAGGGGACTTTCCTATTATTTGGGGAAGAATCAACTATTTGTTCTATTCAGACCTTTGATTGATTACATTACCCATTTAGGGAGGACTGTATTCTCTACTCAGTCTACTGAGCCTGGTGTTAATCTCTCCCTCACCAACATACCTACAAGTGTTGGGCCAAATAACTGGATACTTCATGGCTCATTGACACATAAAATCATCACTTTCAAACTAAAGTATCCCTTAAACAACTTAATGCCACCTCCTTCCCTGCCCTTGTCAATCACAACTCTTGTTTCCATCTCTCTGAATTTGACTACCCTAGTATGCTGTATAAACAGAGTCACACAATACCTATTCTCTTTTGCTAACTTATGGAACTCAGCACAAGGTTTGCAAGGTTCGTCCATGTTACAGTAGCTGTCAGGCTTTCCCTCCATGCCCAAGTGGACTGATGATGCCACTGTAGGTATCTGGGATATTCCATCTGTCCACTCAGCTGTGAATGGACACTTCAGTTTTTCTCCTTGGGCTTTTGTAAATGGTGCTTTTCTGATCATTGGTGTGTAGATCCCTGTTCAATCTGCTTTCAAGTCTTTAGAGCTGTGATCCCCTAGGGGGTTGCATATCAGATATCCTACATATAGGATATTTACATTACAATGCATAAGAGTAGCAAAATTACAGTTATAAGGTAGCAATAAAAAATTTATGGTTGGGAATCACTACAATACGAGGAACTATATCAAGGGGTCACAGCACTAGGAAGGTTGAGAACCACTGCTTTAGAGGTATGTGTCCAAAATGGTAAAAGAGGAAGAGGGTATACACATGTGGGCGTGGACAGAGAACAACCTCAATTGTTATTAATCAGGTATCATCTGTTTTTCCATTTGAGATAGGGTCTCTCGTCTCCCTGGAACCTCACCAAATGGCTAGGCTAGCTGTCTAGTGACCTGCCAGGTGCCTGTCCCTGCCTCCCATCTCAACATCACAGGGATTTCAAGAATGGACCCCAGCAGCTGCATTTATACTTGGGGCTCAAACTCAGACAGTCAAGCTTGGAAAGCAAGCGTTTTACTAAGCCATCTCCCCAACCTCAAAATTAACATTTTGAATGGCAAATTTTATAGTATGTAAATTAAACCCCAATAAAGAACATTGAAGCAACACTGAGGAAATAATATGAGATGTTCCATAAAATCATTGGCCTTGAGCCTTTAAAACATCAATGTGGAAAAAAACCTATAGGGATAAAATTTGCAGATAAGCAGGGAATAAACAATACCTGTGCCCAGTCCTTTCTTCCTTGCATTCCTCCACTATAAAGAATCAGAAGGAAGGACCTAGTTTGCCTGTTACTCCTGCCACTTCAGGTGAGCCATGATGTCATCCCAGCCAATGGAATGCGGTGGAAATCTGAGCATTGCTAGAAATGCCTTTGCTTTCAGATCTCCCCCTTCTTTCTGTCTGAAAGGATGAAGATGAAATGAGAATGGGGGCAGCCACCTTGGAACCATAGGCAACAAGCTCCAGGATACCGAGAAGAGAAGAATGGGAACGCAGCTCCAAGTCCTTGATGGCATCTTTGATCTGCCTCACCAGCCCTGGCCTCCTGACCTCCAAGCTTTTTGTTACATGAGAATTTGAAATTAAAAAAAAAAAACAGCAAAACAGAACAAAACAAACAAAAAACAAAACAAAACAAAAGCTTAAAGTCATTGTTAGAGTCTCTGCTGCTTTCAGGCAAGTCTTTTATTTAACTCCTTAAAAGACGTCCAGAAAGATGGCAAACGGCTTTAAACTCCCTATGTCTCCATATCGTCATCTGTATAATAAGAATACTCACAGAGATGTAAGAAAGACCATCATAGGGTTGATGTGAAGCTTAAGTAGTTACTATTGATAAGATGTTAGGGGTAGAGTTGACACTTATGAACCCAATGTGCATCTGCTGTTATTTGAACTACTGCTATTACTAATATAGAATAAGAAAATGTTCATGAAACTCCACTCTCTTAAGCCCACCAAATTAATCAAAAAAAAAGAGTTGAAATAAGAGGTAAAGGCTACATTAAAGAATCTAGACAACTTACAAAAACCCATCCAGATGCTGGCTTGTGAGTTAAACATCCAGCCAAAAAGAGATACTCAGTCACTGTAATCATTTGGCTGGATTCAGGAACTAGATTCTCCACTTCAAAGGTTGAAATGTAGCTGGGCATGGTGGTACATGTCATTAATCCCAGAACTCAGGAGGCAGAGGCTGATGGAGCTCTAAGTTTGAGACCAGTCTGGTCTACAGAGCTAGTTCCAAGACAGACGGGGCTACACAGAAAAACCTTGTCTTGAAAAAACAACACAGAGCAAGCAAAGGTTGAAAACATCAGAGGAGTCACTCAACCAACCTCTGTGGAGAATAGATCCTGGGTGGGCTGAGCTGGCCATGGACCCTAGCACAGAAGCAACCAAGCGATGCTTTGTCAGGGAGAAGGAAGAGATTCACTAGAACACACACATGACTGAGGAGCTACGAGCAACTGTCGGTGGCTGGAAGAAAGAGAGTCTGTTTTCTTCAGCAGCGTACCCCATGGTAGGCTACGTGTTCTAGTGGATGAGACACTACACCTGTGTACAGATGCGCAGGACTAATGGACTCAGTGGGTTATGAATGACGAGGAAGGGGAAGAAGAGGAGGAAGAGACAGAGGAGAAAGGGAGAGCATAAAATTGAGTGGGGGGGTGTTTGAAAGTCTCCACAAAGACTTTCAAGAGAGAGAAGAGATAATATCTAAATGCGATACATTATATGAAATTACCAAAGAATTAAAAAGAGTAAAAAGGGGGTTGGAATAAAGGAAGAAAAAGAATCCTGTTACTTTATGTACTGATTCAAAAATAAAGAGTAAAATAAATACTATTCGCAATACTACTCCCCTCCCTCCAAAATACATACATACCTAAATGGTCCATTAGTTCCTGAAGGACTACTGACCTCTGTACACACATAGCCCACCCACACCTGCCTGGGCTCCCTCTTACTCTGTGCAGAGTGAAAAGATCCCCTAATCCACAGACTATGCATTCCTCCTCCACTGGAAATCACTTCTTTAGAAAACTCGAGAGGAGGATACATCTCACTGGTACCACAGGAATCATTTCAGCTGCTTGGCACTAGTAAGCATTCCAAGACTTATTTATTTTTCAATAATCAAGGTCTGCAATCACCAGAGTCCAAAGCCATCTTTGAATTTCCTTGCTCCTATCTGACAGAGAAAGGGGTCTTCTCCACCCTTCTTCTCCAAGCAAGCAGGTGATCCTCCATCAGATACCGCCGTAAATCATAATTAGCCACTGCCTTTAAATGTAGGTATAGGGGTGAGGGGCAGTGAAGCCCACACTGATCTCAGGCACCAAGACAAGCCTCAGCTTGATTTACTGAAGAGTAATCACAGGGACTGTCAGAAACCGGGGCTGCATTCCTTTAAAGCCAAGGAGGCCTCAGGAACCTTAGCACTCTGCATATTCAAAAAATGATCACAGAATTTCCACAGTGAATTTGATGGTCAATAGCTCACTCCTGCCTAATAATGACATCTACAGAATATTTTGCTTTTACCGAATAGAACAAGAAAGGGTGTGGTTGCTTTTTCAATGATTCCCTGAGGACTGGAGGGCAGAGACCAGCTGTTTCTAGATGGTGACTACGCACTGCAGTGCACCGGGTCTTCCGTGTGTGTCTCTGCAGCCGAACCACACAGCATCATGTGCAGAGAACCCTTTTCACAGATGAAAAGGAAGCTGAGCTCTGACACAGTTATACAGTTTTCCCTAGGCTCAAAGGGAACAGTGGGACTACGCCCATTTTTATATGCCTCCAAAAGCAAGATCAGCTCCCAGAGGCCCTCACAGATCATCTTGATGGTCACTTTGGTCATCAACCTGTGGCTTGATGGGCACTTGATGGTCACTTGATGGCCACTTGATGGTCACTTGGGCTTGGCCTTCTACAAACCTGTCCTGTTACCCACCAGGGTCTGGTCATATGAGCTCTTTGGCAGCTAAATGAACTCTCTAAATTAGCCTGGGACTGCTTACTCACAAATCTCATTTTGGGTGTGTCAGAGTGACCCGAGATGCCAAGATCACCCCTCTCCTCACTATATAGCTTGCTGGCCTCTGGTACCTTGTTCTGCATCTTGCCCTAACTCTGTGTTAAGTCTGGCTGAGAGCTAGGACCTCATTCCTGCCCAGCCCAGCTCTCTTTGGGTACGTGGCTTATGCCCACCTCACTTCCCTTTGTCCTTCCTAATACACTCATTTATTGCATACCTTCTCGGGGTCAGAATGCTAAGTTTTGCCAGTCTAAGATTAACAATACAGCCGCAACCCTTGCAGATGTGAATTGAGACTGCTCATTCCAGATAGATCCTCCGATCCAAGAGAGATGTTCTCTAACACCAAATCCAGCGCGAACCCAAATGCCACCCCTTGTACTGTCGGTAAGCCCTCCACAGTGTCTGCAGGTATGCCTTGCTAGGCCCACCTTACAGATGAAGAAAATGAGTCTCAGAGAAAGAAAGCCCCAAGAGTTCACAGTTAGCATGCGGCTCCCCCAGGCACTATGAGTCCAGAGGCCACACTTAAACCAACCAGCTGTCGGTATCATGCCCTCCGTGGCACGCTTGGGTATCCAGTGGTCTTACTTTACTTTGTTATCATGTTTAAAAAATAAGTCAGATAGAGACCAGTGTGCACACACTGCCAGACATCTCCTTTAAAAACAGCTTGTTTTTTACCAGTCAACAGGTGTCTGGGTGGCCTCAGGCACAATCAGAACTCATTTCTCTGCCAGGAGAGGAAGCTATGTCGAGCATAGACAAGATCTTCCTGCAGCCCTTGGGAGCCTGAAAGTGTCCCTAGCAAGAGGACCATAAGAGTTGGCCACTGGGAGTACCCCTGGAGTGAACAGCCCTGTGGCTGATTTCAAGGATCTCCATCCCCCCACACTCCCTCCCTCCCACCTCTTTCCCTCTCTCCTCTCCTTTTCTCACCCAGATCATCCCAGCGATGCATCAATTACTGTGCACACATCTCACATTCACAGGATAGATATTACCTCCTGCACTTACCACTGCCAGCTCCAGGCACAGATGGAGGACAGTGTGTGGGGTTAACACCGGCCCCTGCGCACGGGTTGGCAGAGAATGGCTCATTTCACAGATGCACAGGCTGCTTCCTGGCCAGTCTCCTGTGATTAAACCAGGTCACTACTGTGCTTTTGAAGAAACACCACCTGGATTTCCACATCTGAGTTCATCTTTGTCGCCACCAATGTGACCACTGTGGTATTACCCACCTATCCTTCTGCATTGTGCAAACGCTTGTGGAACACCCATCCGACACAAAACTCAGCACTGTGACTGGGTGCTGTGGGTACAGTTCTGTGCAACTTGGTTCATTTCAACCATAGAGAGCCTTGGGAGAGTTAGAAGTCTAAAGACAAGAGTAGGAGAGAGAAGAGCATGATAAAGGACTGCAGGAAGATGCAAGGGTAAAAAAAGCAGGGGTGAGGGCAGGGACTGGCCACAATACAAGATGCTCACTGCTAAATATTGGGATGAAATAGTGGTGGCTACCAATTTTATGCCATGTTCTTAGAAAAGAAAGAAATGCCACAGTCATCTTATTTTTCTCTAAATCAGCTTTCTAACCATCTTTCTGTTCCCTGTTTGTTCCCCCCAGGACCATGTGAAGGTCTCAAGGCTCTTTCGTATTAATATTTATGTCCTCATTTCATTACTGTTGCTGTGACAGTATCCCTGGACAAAAAGCAACAAAGAGGAGGAAATATTCAGTTGTCTCTCATTAGAGCTGACACTCCACTATTGCCAGGATGTCACGGCAGGAACCTTGAATATCACATCCGCAGCCAAGAACAGAGAATAAACACAAGGATCCTCACTCGTTTGCTTGCTTTCTCCTCCCTTATACTTCTCAGGATTCAAATCCTAGGGAATGGTGCCTCCCATAGTGGGCTAAGTCTTCTTATACCAATTAACAATTAGATAATTCCCCATAGATATGCCCCCAGGTCAACACAGTGTTGACACTCCCTCAGTTGAGATTCTCTTCCCAGATGACTCAAGGTATATCAAGTGTACCAGTTAAAACTAAACAACTTTTCCTTCGGTCTCTGTTCTACACTTTATCTCCATATTTACTCCTGTGAGTACTTTGTGAAAGGAGCCTGATATAGCTGTCTCCTGAGAGGCCCTGCCAGAGCCTTACAAATACAGAGGCAGATGCTCACAGCCAACCATTGGACTGAGTGGAGTTGGAGGGGTTTGCAACCCCATAGAAAGAACAACTTCAACCAACCAAACCCCCCAGAGTTCCCAGGAACTAAGCCATCAGCAAAGGAGTACACATGGCTCCAGCTGCATATGTAGCAGAGGATAGCCTTGTCATGCATCAATGGAAGGAGAGGTCCTTGGTCCTATGAAGGTTCAATAGATGCCCCAGTGTAGGGGAATCGAGGGTAGGGAGGTGGAAGTTGGTGGGTGGATGGTGGAACACCCTCATAGAAGTCGGGGAGGATAAGAAAGGGAGTTTCTGGGAGGGGGAAACCAGGAAAGGGGATAGCATTTGAAATGAAAATAAAGAAAATATCCAATAAAAAAAGAAAATAACTAAACAGCTTAATAACCAACTCTGGATGTGCCCAGCAGTTGTAGTCCATGCCTAATGCCTGCTGATAAAGCTGTTGATCATTTGGTAAGGAGGTTGCTGCCTGCCAGATTGTGAGCCCCAATACCTGGGCCTAAGAACTCCCCCATAGACATCCTTTCTGGCATTGTTATCCCAAAAATTCCTTCTTCCTCACAGAATCCCAAGAGGGAATCAATCACGATTCCAGAACAGCCTCTCCCACCTCCCACCCACCTCCCATGGGAAAGGTCTGCCTCCCTCTCCGTGTGCTCCATATAAACATCACAGCAGTCACCTAAATTTTAAGAATAAATAAAATGGCTCTCTCTAGACAACATATGCCTTTTTTTTTCTTAGACATGATCTTACTATGCAGTCCTGATTAACCTGTAATACCCTTTGTGGACCAAACTGGCCTCCGGCTCACAGAAATCCGCCTGGCTGGTGCTGGCAGTGGTATGTGTCTCCACACCCAACAACTTCTATTTCTAAACTCAACAGTACAAGCCTCTCTTGCTAAGAAAAAAAACAAACAAACAAAGTACAGATACTGTTACAGGAACCTAGAGAAACACAGCACAAATTAATGTATTAAGCCTTCCCATCTGTCGAAGGAAAACTCCGAGACGGGAGTATTTAGAAATGAAAAATGGGCTTGGAAAGAGTACAAAGGAGTCAGGCATCAGAAAAACTGGCTCAACATATTCCAACCTTCACAGGAAGAAAAACAACTGCAGGGTCCAGACTGCCTGGGGTTATATTCATCATCCTGTGGTATAACAGTAACTTTTCCCATGGTCATCGCATGCCCCCTATCTTCACAGATCGTATGGAGAACTGGGAACAAAGCTCTCTTTGTTGAGAAGTCTAGGTTTAAGGGAGATATTCAGGAGCTTAGCATTTTGGGGGGACTCTGGTATTTTCAGTTAATCTTGGGTTTAGGAACATGAAGTTGTATCGATTCAGTGTCTCCTCCTCCTCCCCCAGTATAGCATGTGAAGTGCCTAATCATATTGGGAACAGAACTACGTGGCAGTTTTGGTCCCTACGCTTATGATCTCCAGAGAAAAAAAGAATGATATTCTAACCTGGTTAATCAGAGAGAATCACAAAAGCATTGCTTACGGATTTTTTTTTTTGGTTTTTCAAGACAGGGTTTTTCTGTATTTCCCTGGCTGTCCTGGAACCCACTCTGTAGGGCTGGCCTCGAACTCAAAAATCTGCCTGCCTCTGCCTCCCAAGTGCTGGGATTCAAGGTGTGTGCCATCACTGTTTGGCATTGTTTACAGATCTTAACTTGTGAATAGAGCCTAGGTATACAGAGGAGGAAGGGTCACAGACCTGGTGGCATGCTCACCAAGCCGATGCCTCCCAGTGGGCGCTGAGAGCGTGAGGGGGAGTTACAAGAGCTGGTTCGAGACTAGGCTGAGGACACAGGTAGGTTTCTCTTCTCAGTTGCCTAGATGTGCCAAGATGACACTCTGCCACTGAAACTTTTTCTCAGAATCCTGAAATTTTAGTCATACACGTAAGCCATTTAACCCGAGCTCTTCCAATACAAGTGGTAAAACTGGGACCAGATGACTTGGCGTGCCCCACAGCAACTTCCATGACAGTATATGTGACCTTCAGCTAGACAGTGGAGGTGACATAAAATTTTTTAAATAGTTTTTTTAAAAAAAATAAATAAATAAAAGGCATTTGGGGCACAAGAGAGTCTGAGGCAAGAAAATTCTTGGGAGTTCAAGGTCAGCCTGGGCTATATAAAAAGACCCTACCTCCAAAAGGAACAAAACTAAACACTGGAGTCAGATGTAGTTAATCATGCCAGAGGCAAAGGTGGCCAATGTCACTCCCCACTAACGTTTTTTTGCAAAAATAATGTTAAAGGATAATTTAAAATTTAAAGACAAGAATGAGAGCAATTTTCTTACACTATTACCTGCCGCTGAAGTTATCCCCTGCGGAGTCCAAACATTGTGATTAGAAAGACTGGAACGCGGGCACTGCCGCCTCAAGGGGTCAATGCTCATTTTAGTGGTGACCCTATGGGTGGTAGGTTTTTTTCCTCCTTACTTCTACCTATTGCTGATTTTAATTAAAAACAATAATCTGTGCTCACTTTGAAACATCTCAACAATAGCGAAAGAAACAAAGGGAGGGCTCCCATGAACTAGTCAGCCCAATCTCATTCTCCTCCAAGAAGATAAATAATTTTAGCAATTTAGCATCTCCCTGCATATTTGTGCTCATTCACAAATCTGTGTGCACACAAACACATCCTGGGACTTTTTTTTGAACTCAACATATTCTTCAGCCTCTGGTTTTTTCATTTGACATCACAAACATCTTTTCATGTCATATACCTTGACCTTACTGTTTGAAACATCTGCAGAATATACTGTGTGGGTGTTCCCTCTCTGAGGCAGCTGTTCTTTATTAGGGAGTATTCAAGCTGTTTTCTAGCCTCTTGCTAATATAAATAATGTCTCAATGAACATATTTCTATACATATATATATATATATGCATATATCCTCCAGAACAGATTTCTGGATGTGAGACACTGAGTTAATGAATATGTATACTTTATGTCCTTGGCATCAGCACAATCTAAGATTCATTTTGTATTTCTCACTACATGAGCTATTAGTGACCTTTTGAGAATGTTTGTCAATTGGAAACGCGGGAAACAGTATCACACTTCAGTTCACCGCTCCTTCACTAGGACGAGGCGCTAGCTGTAGCCAGTTTAGACACTCTGAGAAGGAGATGGCCAAGGGTGTGATTCAACAATCCAGAATTCTGCTAGGGAGGGTGCCAATGACCCAGCAGGGAGGGGCCAGGAGGCCTGGGAGAGCCTGGAGACCAAGATGCATTTCTAACATTTGTGCAAGGAGACATTGAATGGGGTCCTCAGACTGTCAGTAGTGACAGGGTCAGAGGCACAGCTCCACGCCATTACCCTCAGCAGCCTGAGGAGTTCTTGCAATCTATTCAGTGACCTGTACTCCAGCAAAGGCGGGATCATGGATTGGCCTCAGAAAAGAGTTTCAAATTGAAGCAAAGTTGGGGTTTCTGTGGAGATACTTTCATACCGACTTTAAACATAGAGTGAGTAGAGAAAGAGGGCTGCTCAGGGAAAAAAAAAAAGAGGGGAAAAGACACACCTACAAGATAGGCATGGGCATCTCAAAAAGGAGTCACACTTCCCGGCCTTTACAATAGTTATGCACAGGATGCTGGTGCGCCTGAAGCTACCATCTTTGGTAGGCTGCCAAGAAACCTAAATGTGATGATAGGGTGGTTCATGAAGAGAGCCTCCCAGAATTGTAATCGATGAGTTGCAGATCACAGGTGTCTTGGTCTGGGTTGTACCGCTGGAATGAAACCTCATGACCAAAAGCAAATTGGAAAAGGAAGGGTTTATTTGGGATTCTGCTTCCACATCCGTAGTCCATTCCTGGAGGAAGATAGGACAGAAATTCCCACAGAGCAGGAACCTGGAGGCAGGAGCAGATGCAAAAGCCATAGAGGGGTGCTAATTACTGGCTTACCAAACCTGCTTTCTTTTTTTAAATGTAAATTTGTAATGCATTATGAAGGGAAATGTAACAATAAAAATGAACTTGGTGGTACAGTTTACACTCTTGTGCTCTCCCGTCTAGATCCCCCGATTTCCCGTTTCAATTAATTTAGCATCAAAAAGGAGAAGGAATTTGGATCTTCTTTTATGTTAGACTGGACCACCACCTCACAATGGTCTGGGCCCTCCCACATCCATCACTAATTAGGAAAATGTCCTAAAGACTTGCCAACTCTTTTGGAAACATTTTCTCAATTGGGGTTCTCTCCTCTCAGATGACTCTAGCCTATGTCACCATGACATAAAAATTAGCCAGCACAATAGGGATAGAAAAGTATTCTTACTATAAATGAAGTTAATAGTCTTATGTGGTATCCCCAGAAAATCCAAGGAAAAAAAGAATAGGGCCCTACCTAAAATCATGTACAGTCACTCCTGAAGCCTGGTTTGTGGCTATTTTAGCAGAAAGTATCTATATGCAAAATGAATGCTAGCTGATTGTTGGTAACCTTCATAACAAATGTTAATTGTGCTGGGATTCTTGCTTCTCCATGAGAGACTGCAACCAGACCAGACCCTGGAGGGAGGGGCTCCTATTCTTCCCATATCCCCATAATTTTCCTTGTCTTTCACACCTGTCTCAAGACCACAGTGGAATTCTGAGAAAGTTTTCAACAGACCAGTGTGGAGCTCCCAACAAAGTCTGCCTTTGAAACTCCACAACCCTTGGACTATCTGTGCACAGCCTACAGAAAGCAAGGCCCGATCCAGATACCATGATCTTTACAGTGGTCCAGATGCTTAAGTTTCCTGCTGTCAGTCATCTCCTCTGTGGGTAGGAGGGTCTTCCAAAGACAGCCACCATTATAATCCAGCATCTCCTGTCTAAAAAAACCACCTGGCCTTCCTCTTCGCCTGCTTTACTGCAGAATATTTTCTTTTCCTGGCAGATCTGCAGAAACTCTTGGAGTACTTGGCAGTTTAACCCGTTGCTGTATATGCTACAAATATTCTCTCTTGGTCTTCATTCACTTCTAACATTGGCTTTGTGTTTCCCTGCATGCAAGTGCAAGTCGTTTACACTTAAATTTTTTCTGTAATAAAATCTGTTCATCTTTTCCTTTAAGGTTCTGTGTCTTACTTAAGAAAGTTGTCTTCTAACAGAAAAGAAAAAAGCAAAACAGAGGCAGATCCCATTACTTTATCTTATGTTTCCTGGCTGCACAGTACATTATTGACCTAAATTTGGAATAAATGATTATATTATGCGTCAACCAGGGCTTGATTCAGTTTGCTTCTCATCATTTCCAGTTTTTTACCATCTAATTATTTTGAAATCTGTCTTCTTTTGAAGTGAATAACTGGGCTCTATTTATTCAAAGTCTACCATTTCCCCTACAATGTCATCTGTATGTTTGCATAGCAGAACACATGATCTGCATCTGAAAATGTGGGCAAGACTCAGCATCCAAAAGGGGGGGAGGGGGAGGTACTCTCCTAGTGCTGCTCCCTGTGGGCTAGGATTTAGGACGCGAGAGACCCCAGCCAGGAGCAAGCTGTAGGAGACAGAAAGAGGAACCCAATAATCAAGCACCCATTTCTAACCCCAAGGAGCTGGAGAGCCAGGCCCAAGGGTGGTGAGCTGCCTCTGCACACCTGAGTCTCCCAGTAGCAGCCTCCGCTTGGTCTGTTTGTCATTTGTCCTCCTGGAGGGGAAGAAAGACCCACCATGCTGCCATCACACGACCTTTCCTATCACCTCCTCACTTTGTTCTATTTTATTCTCCGATGTGACAACTTACAGTCAGCTCCCTGCAGAGCCTGGAGAGATGTCCTGGCACATCCTCAGATTCCCTCTGCCACACAAGTCCTTCCTTGCCTTCTCCTGACTCTCCAGAGGCCACAGCAATTAGCCCCAGACAGTTCTCAGGATCTGAAACTGTCTTGGGCTCACATTTCGATGTCAGAGTGAATTTGGATTCTGAAGTTGATCTCCTTGTTGTACAGATTTTATGAGGGGAAGATTAAATCGTTCTCTGATATGTGCTTCATTAGACCCCAAACCCTTGAAGAGTCGTTAAGGCCCCTTCTCCCTGGAATGCTCTCCATCTCAGCTTGACAGGTATCGGCAAGAATGAGCTCATCATTATTTGGGAGCTGAAGCAATTGGGAAGCTCGGCCAAGAATGGGTCTATATCAACCATTTGTGCCTGTCTCTTCTGAGGCTCGTGAACCCCCAAACCTAGCAAAGCAACTCAAGAGTCACATTCTGTTTGGGAAAAGCCACCCTGAGCCTATGAACTCTCCTCTTACCATGAATCCACAGACACAGAATTAGGCTGGTAACCAAGTAGTGTCCAGTCCATGGCCAGAGGACAAATTGGAGCCAAGATCAAAGTTTGTTCTGGAAGTAGAAACAGAACTCACTGTGGGACTAGCATTAGAGATGAGTCTAAAAGCAAGAGTGGGATCCAGTGAGGGCATGATTCACTCTGGAATCAGAGTTCACCCTGTAGCCAGAGTCAAAGTTCATTCTTGGATGAGGGTCAAGGCTCAGCACATAATCAGAATTAAAGCCAAATCTGGAAGCAAGATCCTAGCTGGACCTGGATCTACCCTAGGAGTCTGTTCCACAGCCAGGATGAAGGCTTAGTCATATGGTCAGGATGAGAGTCTAGATTGTGGCCTGCTCAGCTCGGTCAGCAGCCAAATGTCTGTTCACCAACAGACTCTGGCCCGACTTAGCCCTATATTAATTAGTTCAGGGTCCTGAGATTTAACACTCTGTCTAAGCACTGGAAATCTCATATACTAGCATATTTATTCCCAGACAGATGTCTTGACAGTCACTGAGATACTTAAACTATTTCAGGTTAGAGAAAGCAAATAGCAGCATGTGTAGATGAGGAGCCATATTCGAGCTGGGGTGGGGGAAGCTGGAGCAGAAATGAGAGATCTAGAAGGTACTGGAGGAAATTAGGACACCCTGAGGACCTAAACCTCAGAAAGCTGAGGCGAAGGTAATGGAGCTGTGCATTGTTTCCAGCCCTTCCCCACTTGCTCCTGTTTCCAATGCCAGCAGCAAAAAGAATCTCCAGGGGAAAGCCTTAGCTGGTAGCATTTTCTTTTCATAGTGGCTAAAGGTGAGGAGGAAGTGAGATTGATCTCGGCACAAGGCACACACTGAGCTTTCTCTGGACTTCAAAGTTCTCACCTAGAAAGAAGAGGATGGAGTAGGTCATGCACCGTGCCCTCTCTGTTCAGCCGGCTGAAAAGAGGATTCCAGGAGGATGGGGAAAAGATCCAGGGAAAGCGAGAGCTTGGCATTGCCCAAGGGGAAAGGTTTATGTGGCTGGAGAGCCTGGGAAGTAAGACAGAGAAGTGAGGTCAAGAGAGAGGCAGTGTCTAAGTCTACAGGCACAATGAATGTAAAAGAGCATAGTTTTTTAAACCTATGGACAATGAAGATCCTCACAGTTCTGGTAAAAAGAGAGTGAAAACCACCAAATTTGCATTGTAAAATGATGAGTTGCTGTGTACAGGCTCACTGAAGGAGGCTGGGGTGTAGATATGGGAACCATAACAACACTATGTAACTACCCAGGCATATGGAGGCCTGTCCTATGAAGATGGAGAGAGAAAATGGTGAGAGGTAGACAGCAGATCTGAGGCTGAGCAGACCTGAGACTGATCGGTGGGTCAGGTCTACAGCCAACGGGGAAGCAAGCATCCTGAAGCTCCGGCTTGGAAAGGTGAACTGAAATAACTCACCAGGACGGAGAGATGGGAGGAACAGGATCTGTGGTGGAAGAAGGCAAATTCTGATCTCTATGTTCAACTCAGGAGGTGGCTGTGGGGACCCTAGTGGAAGCACCCAAGAAGGACAGGCAATGGGATCAGGAGTTCAAGTGCCCAAACCGGGCTGAAGGTATAGATGAGGGGGAGTTGACCATTACCCTAGAATAATGCTGAAAAAACAGAGTCAGTGCTGCCATTTGGATATGAGCCTCCTCCTCCAGAGGCTAATGTGTTATAAAGGCTTGCTCTCCAGCTACTAGACCCAACCATGGAGCAGATCATGAATACTCCACTTCATCGGTGGATTAATTCATTGTTAGATTTATATATGGTGACATTATTGAGAGATGAAGCCTATTCTAAATGACTCCTTTGTCCCAAACCCCTTCTTGTCTCTAGCTCTCTACCTTCTGCCCACTATGAGGCTAAGCATTTTTCTCCACCACATGCCCCCCACCATAATGCTTGACCCACCCTGCAGATGTCCAAAAGCAACAGAGCTAAGTGACCGTAGCATGAAACCTCTGAAAGCATGAGCCAAATAAGCCATGCCTCCTTTAAACAGTTTCTTTCAGGTATTGGTCATAGAGATGGAAGTGCTACTAACATATAGGATCGAATCTCAGGACAGCCAACAGAAGAGAGCTCAACAACCACCCTAGGAAGGAGTGACTGGGGTGGGGGATGGGCACACTGATGCTACCTGGTGGTGCATTGCAAACTAAAGAGATCATGATAACCAATAAGGCCCAAAGACTGGAACTCATGGTGACCAGAGAGGTTCCCAGTCAGTGACTTAGTGAGAGTAATTGCTAGAACTTCTCTAAGGGTGAAATCATCAAACTAAACCAAGTGGAATTAGTTGAGATGGACAACGTCTTAGGCAAGCTTTCCTGAGGACCTATGGTGGGATCACAGAGGAAGGGGTAGAGCTGGGAGCAGCACTGTGTGTTCTAAGACAAACTGACTTGAGTGTGTGAAAGTGCTACTGGGAACAGTCCACTCAGGGAAGAAAACATACAGGAAAGGAAGCTATTTGGGGAAAGAACGGGCCATCGACCATCCACCACTTACCATCATCAAAGCACTTTCCATATACTTTTAATATTTAATTCTCTCAGCCCATCTGTGGTCTCTCACAACTACATTCACTTCCCTCACCCCACTTACCACCTTCCGGGCATTGTTTTAATTACCCCTCGATTGTTTATTGACTCTCTTTCCCACTAATCTCCGAGCTCGAATCAGGAACTTTCCAATCTCCATCACTCCTGTCTCGTCCTGCTTGAGTTTTTATGCTGTCTAAAGCTATCTACACCATTCCGATTATTTGTTGAATGTCCTTCCACCAAAACTGTGAACTCAAGGGGAGAAAGAATGAAGCCTGCATTGTGGTCATACCACAGCATAAAGCACTGTCCCTAAGCTCAGAGGAGACACACACTAAATATGGAGGGAAGGAGGGAGGGAGAAAAGGAGGTGGGTAAAGAGAGGAAGTCACACAGAGGAGGGAGGAAGCTAAGAAACACTTCTGAAAAATCACAATTTACTGTTCAAAAATGAAGAACATTTAGCCAGCCTAAAGGATCAATATAGCTCTTAAACATCACAACTCTTTTTTTTTTAGATTTATTTTTATTTATTTTATGTGTATGAGTACACTGTAGCTGTACAGATGGGCGTGAGCCATCATGTGTGTGTTTGCTGGGAACTGAACTCAGGACCTCTGCCGGCCCCGCTCGCTCTGGCCCCTCTTTCTCTAGCCCTGCTCGCTCTGGCGTATTTCACTGTAGCTGTCTTCAGACGCACCAGAAGAGGGCGTCAGATCTTATTACGGGTGGTTGTGAGCCACCATGTGGTTGCTGGTATTTGAACTCAGGACCTTCAGAGGAGCAGTCAGTGCTCTTACCCACTGAGCCATCTTGTCAGTGCCCCCACAACAACTCTTTTGAAGTAGGATTTATTATTCTCTTTGCATAGATGAGGAAACTGGGCTCTACGGAGATTTTACATATCGGAAGCCACACTACTAACACATGATGGTGCCAGAACTGGAAACCAGCGAGGTTTAGTTTTGTGTTCTACTTACTGGTTTGTTCTATCTCAAAAGCCTGAGCTCCTAAACCACGGCTAGACAGAAAGGATATGGCCTGGTGTTCTACAGCACAGCTCTCCATCATTTATTCTGTGTTTTCTAAAGAACAAGAAGAGAAGTCTGGGTTCTCCGTGCAGTGAGATGTCTAACGTGCGAGGAGAAGGGGATGCTGACTGCCTCATTTTATCACTGTAACTTGTCTACACGCAGCAAATTATCACACTGTAGATCATAAATATGCATAAGCCCCACGTATCCGTTAAAAATAAGAAGACATCGCAAGTGCAGCTCCTGAGAGTGGGAGAGATACTTTTCCCCAGGGAAGAGCGTTCCAACTGGTTATCCAGTACCCAGCGATCAGCCCTGAACAAAAGAGGTATATGTAATATCATATGAACTAGGAAGGTTATATTTATATATGCAGAGATAGTAATTGAAGAAAGAGTGACCTAAAGAGAGAAATGGGGCCATGAATTTGAAAGAGAGGAGAAAAGGAGAGAGAGAAGATGGGAGGATTTGGAGGGAGAAATGGGAAGTGATGCAATTATGTTTTTCTTAATCATTTAATAAAAATAAGAAAGCAGCCTGGCTGGAGAGATAGCTTAGCAGACAAAGGACTTGCTGAGCAAGAATGGGGATCTGAGTTAGGATTCTCTGAACCCACGTAAAAGGCTGAGAAACCTGGAATCCCAGCACTGGGAAATGGTAGTACTTATTTGGATAGGAGGATCCCAGGAGCTCATTCACCAGCCCTTCCAGTCACTCAGTGGGCTCT